>JAKSZP010012090.1:0-119924 GCA_022478985.1 Massospora cicadina
GCCATCTATGATAGGGAGTTGGCAGCCGTATCATGGGCGTTGACTCATTGGCGATATATGTTACAGGGTTCCCAGCATGAGTTAACTGTGCATAGGATCAACAAGCTCTTCTGTATCTCCACAAACCACAGAAGTTGGCACATAGGCAAGTCAGTACCTATTGGGATTTGTGCAGTTTTAATTTTAAATATGAATTCGTGAAAGGCGCACTAAACGTGCTCCCCAATTTTCTTAGCTGCAACCTTGCCCACTGTCCCTCAGACTCAACTCAGATGAAGTGAACCTAGCTACCATGAGTACCTCAACTCAAATCTTATCTATTGTTCCCCCCATGGTCTCGTCATTCAACTTTTCTCCTGACGCTCCTCTCATTTCATGGGTTTTAGTAGCTCAAATGACCTGCCCCAAAGGAGTGGTGTCATTTGATCAATTTTCCCTTCAAACTTACAAACATTACCTATATTCCTTGGTGAAGGGTCTCATCTATTTTCAGTCGCGGGTTTGGGCTCCTCCTCTCTTTAGAGCTAGGTGTTTCAAGCGCATCACGATCCTCCCACAATTGGCCATCTGGGCAATAAAAAATGTATCAATTTGATCAAGTGGACTTATAATTGGGCGGGTTTAACAAAAGAAGTCCTGGCCTGGATCGCCGATTGCATTACCTGTGCATGGGCCAAGTCAGATTGTTCAGGAAGAAATGGCCACCTACATCCTTTACAGCAGATGGAGGGTCTATAGACATTAGTGTCCGTGGATTTTATTATCAAACTTCCCTTCTCTAATGGGTTTATGGCGGTGATGGTGGTGGTCGACGTTCTACCAAATTTTCCCTATTTATTACATGTGCTTCTGCTATTACATCAGAAGAAACTGCTCATCTCTTTGTGCGCCTTGTTTTACTATGTTTGGTCTTCTGCAGGAGATCATCAGTTACTGTGGTTCACAGCACGGTTCTGGAGTAAACTCTTATCCATTTTAAAGATTTCCCCCTGCCATTCCACAGCGTATCATCCCCAGTCTGATGGACAAACCGAGCGAGTTAACCAAATCTTAGAACAGTACCTGCACTGCTATGCTGCAGCTGCACAGGATAACTAGGTTAATGACCTTTCCCTCGCTCAAATTGCCTACAACACCGGAAATTACGATTCTATGGGGGTTTCTCCTTATGAAGCGACGTTAGGATATAATCCCTCATTTTTGGTCAGTCCCTGCTTGCATCTCAAGGTCCCAGCTGCTGATGATCATGCTGAGCACATCTGGTCTACTCAGTCCTTAGTGCGGGAGCATCTCACTAAAGCTATCAATGATTACAAACAATTTGTGGATCGAAAACGGCTTCCTGGCCATGACATAGCGGTGGGTTCATATGTTATGCTTGATACGCGCCATTTGCAGATGCAGGTACCCTCCCAGAAGTTTGCAAGCAAGCATTTGGGTCCCCACTTGGTGGAGGATGACTTAGGAAATGGTGATTTCTGGTTAAGCTGCTAGCTCATTGGAAACAGTACCCCATCTTTCACGTTTCTCAGTTGTTCCCATTTAAGGGGACTGTTCCCGTGGACCCAGAGCCACTTATAATCAAGGATGCGGAGGAGGCTGAGCTGGAAAACATATTAGCAACCCACAAATATCGAAGGTCATTTCAGCATCTCATCGCCTGGAAGGGCTATCCGGCCTATGAGAACAGTTGGGTTAAGGCATGTGATTGCGCTAACTGTTTAGAACTGGTCGAGGCGATTCATGAGTCCCATCCCAACGCTCCCCATCCCCCCCCAAAAAAAGTTGCAACTCTAATGGTGATCAAGTTGCCTAAGGCTCACAAAAATGTAGCCCTCATGCAGTTTCCCAGTGGTGGTGCCCCTACTTTGGAAAAAAGAAAGGGTAATGTAAGTCCAGGGGAACTCCCCTTTGTGTGGATCAGGCGATTTTCCCATTTCTGAATAAGAAGGGTCTGAAGAGGTTGGATGTACCCCTCGTCACCCAGGGCAACCTCTCCCATGTGGTAGATGAGTGCTGGGTAACAGCATTCCCTCTAAAGATTCCTTCCCTGGTACCCACGCTCACTTCTGCTGAACCTGTAAACTGGTTTAAGGAAATCTGCACCAAAATTACTGAAATAAAAACAAAAGGTCCAAAACCAAAGGGATAAAGACTGACAATCAGAAAACTAATAGTCAAGAAGGAACAAGTATCAAATTATTGGATGGAATTGCTGATGGTTTTGACTCAGCTACCAGTATGATCACTAATGCCAAACACCCCTTGAAATCATCAGGGATGATCCCCAATGAGCAGATGGTACCTTTGGGGACTAGTGCAGATAATTTGAAACCCCTATCTAATGAATTGGGATTATGGCTGAAATAACTCATTTGCTCAAATGAATGCCCCAGCGACCAGGCATAGGTGTGTTGGGCATCCTGAACCCATTTACAACCAATTGGGACCGTCCCTATGTGAGGTGGCCCTGGGGAATTCCCGTTGCTTGTTGGGCCATATGCCATTGTGCCAACCAATAAAAATGCAGTTGAGCCTCAGTCCAGGCATTTGCGGCTGAATCTTTTTAATTTCAGTTCCAATTAAAATTATTTTCCCTTCTCCCCCGAAAATTCGCCAGTTTAGGTCAAATTTGAGGGCCCTGATCCCTGCTTGGACCCACTACCAAATTAAACACTATTTAATCAGCTGCATCATACTGAGGAAATTGTTATTCGATTCTCTTTATTTTACCTTCCAATAAATTGCTGCTAGTACCCAAATTTTTTATTTTTATTTGAAATTTTTTGCCAAAGTCCTGATGGTACTAACTTGGTGGCCTTTCAGTCCCTACACCTGATGGGCATTATCAGTTTTGATGATTACAATCACTACTACCATAGTCAACTGGATCCAACGCACAAGAAACTTCTGGGAATTTAACCCCATAATTAAAGCTATCCGCTATCAAGATACCAGAATTCTGTGGCCTTGTATAACTCATTTTCAAGCAAGGGTCCTCCCCCTTGTCCTTATGTTAGTAATGAACTCTCCCACCAGCAACCCCTAAGAAATAAACCCAGTATTACAATTCCCTTCAGCAAGACCCTCAGTAGAGTTGTTTCTATTTGGTCCATTATTGGGTTCCTTTTCACGATTGTTCTATATCAATGAGTCATTGTTACCCAATTTTCAGCTCCATACAACGTCATACAAGCTGCAATGCTACTGGCATTCTGGCTTGCTTTTTGGGTGCTCAAGCACCCCAACTGGCTGGTTGGTCTAAAATTATTCTGCCGTTTTCATGAAAGACATCTGCAAGTCAGCCACAGGAGAATTTGTTAAACTTACCAGTGGCTCAAGACTCAAGGTTATTGGGAAGGGATGCTTGTCTCAATTTAATATGTACTAGAGTCCTGCCTGATATGTAAAAGTCAAGCTGGACCTAATCCCCAACCTCAGCAACCAGTGGTTCTACCCTGTGAACCCTTCCATACTATAAGTATTGACGCTGTGGGAACCCTTCCTTAAGACTCTAATGGCCATTGATTTATCCTCCTAGCCGTTGATCATTTAACTAAGTTGATCAAAGCTGTATCTCTACTTTCCGCTTTTACAAAAGCTACCACCACGTTTTTATATAATTGGATTATCACCCAGCATGGTTGCTCTAACGTAATTCTCTCTGTTAACGCAAACATTTCCAATTGTCGCTGGTGAATATTTAAGCTGACCTAATGAAATCAACTCAAGTATTTTTCACTCATTCCCATCCTGCAGCCAATGGAATGGTAGAGCGTTTAACTTGTACTTTAACATCAGCCCTCCAGGTAAATGGCAATGACTGACCCTTTTCATTAGCCCCAATATTTGCCTAGTGTAATTCTGGACTATAAAATAAGCTATCATTGAATTATTAGAATGTCTCCCTTCCAAGCGTGTATTGAAGGTATCCTCAGCTTCCCTTTAAAGTACAGGCCATAATAGATCAAGTTTCTCTTAAATACCCTGAAATTACTATGTGTAGTATAGCCAATGAGATTATTTGACTTCAGGCCTTGGCTTCCAAGAAAATGTCTGCTACCATTACTAGAGAAACTAATCAGTTTAATGATAAGCATGATCCTCTGCACACAATTCAATTGGTTGATATAGTATGTTCTACCATCATCGGCTTGGTGGTCATAATAAAAAATTGGGAACCAACTGGTCAGGAACCTACAAAGTTATTTCTAAATGAGGTAATAAACACTCAATTGTGGAGGTTGCTCAGGGAACTGTGATAAATCGAGTACACAGTCAATTTCTCAGGCCATTTTTTCCTTGCGCCAAGATCTAGAGGTGGCGTTGTTGGGATTCCTACTAAATAAAAGATTCATGTGTATCTGATGAAGGATTTAAACTCAATCTGTAGATATATTTGGACTACCGTTGTGTATAATCCTCAACTAAATTCAAGGCCTTCTGATATCAGCATTTTAATGAGACTTGTGAGAATATATCACTTAAACAAAACCTCCTAATACTGGGGTCCAAACCCAAGATATGTGGCAATAAAATCCTGTTTGACAGACGTGACCATAATGCCATAGAATTCCCAATTAGTAATGAGTATAGATTTTGGCTTAGAAAAGTTTGGAGATCTACCAACAAAAACTCCCTGATCTCTCATATAATCATGTTTCAAAGCAGTTAAACTTAACTCTCTTTTTGCCATTACTAATTTGGCTCATCTCTATTAATTTAGGGATGAAAAACACTTTTAGGATTTACCACTCAAGAGACATTACCTTGAGTGAAAACTTTTTAGTCAAGAAAAGTAAAACTTATAATCTAACACCCAGAACCTCGAATCCTGGCCTCAAAAATAGTGGATGAGTGGTTTAACACCCCCTCCTCCTGATAAAATCAGCGTATTGTAATCTTATGGATCAATAAATATTCATTGAGTATATTTCTCTGAACAATAGTTATTGTATATACAATCAATAACTCTAACGTCTATTAGTAGGATAAAACCACTAGTAGACAAGCAGATGAATAATAATTAATGATTATGGGTAAGGTGGAAAAAAATCCCAACACATTCCCCGCTTAACCAGATTATCCAGAAATGAAGATTTTCTGGGGCATACGTCACTTTTTTTGACTGAGTCCACCAGTATAGTTTAAATTTAAGGTTCCCTTGTTCTATCTCCATTCTTTTATTAATGCGTCTCTGGTTAGTCCTTATTCTTTGTGATTTTATTCCATGTCCTCCTTGCTGCCACCTCTGCAGAGCGTGGTTCTTTTGGCCACATGCCATGACAGCCTAGTTCAGGTATTCTTGCTGATAAAAGGTCTAGAAAGCTTGTTTTCTCCCAGGTTGGGGTCATGAAACCTCATAATTTAAAAAATCTTCTTAAGAAGCTTCTCTGATTCCTTGTTCCCTGTATTCCACGTGCTGGCTTTATTTTCAGGGACTACTCCCAGCGAATCCTGTTTCAACCCATTCTAATTTGACTGATATGTTTGCTTCTTTCAGTGTCTCAAGACTACTCACGGTGGACCCAGTTTCAACCTGAGTTGGTCCTACTGATAACATAAGGGCACATCAGCAGATGATTTTTGATTAAAAAAGTAAATGTAGAAATTTAATATTTTTTATGTTTTTTTTCTTAAAACTTTTTTTTTGGTTTTTTTCCTTATGTTATTTTTTGTAATGGGACTTAACCTATAAAATAAGTTCAGAGGTCCATTTTTTTGGTTCCCTGTCTCTGGTGAAGTGATTTGTTTTAGATATAAACCAGATATTGTGGTTTAGAGGTCTATTTTTAAGACTCAACCACCTATCATGTTTCAGCAGCCCAATACCTGGAATTTGGCCAACACCAGGACTAACATTTTTTCTAGGTTCAGTGGTCCTTTGGAAACATTGCACTTATTCCCCCAAGATCTAATACTGTAATATTTTGCATAGACTTAGTTCACTTCCCAACCATCCACAATGTTCTTGATCATGTAGGCATCAGTTGCCAACTTGGTGATAACTTCAAACGGACCTGACCACAAAGCATCCAGCTATTTCTACATCCATTACCACAAGTTGTAAAAGGCTTTCCTACACCCCACATGGTACTCCTGTATCCCTGGTCAGTTCTTATCATCAGTCAACTTTGCTTTTATCTTTTTCTTTAAGGTAGTTTAAATTCCTGTGATTACAGATTGTTCATTATAATGGCCAGTTGGTTCAGGTATTGAAAGTAATCTTCCCCGCTGCTGGCTTATGGCAGAATAAAAAATTGTTGTTAATGCTACCCTTCATATGTAAAGTAATTTGAACGTCATTTTTCCTGCCATCATATGATGACTGTTGTGTTTTGAGATGAAAAACAAATTGAAGTCCCTACATCCAAATTGAGTTTCAGTGAATCAACCCTCAAGCCTATTCAAGTGGAGTCTTATCTTAATGACACTGATCCCAAACTCAGTCAGGAATCCACATGCATTTGAGGATCAATTGAGATGACTTCAGGAGTCTCATCCCTAATTCCTGAATTGCATTAGGTGGGTTTTTCACCGCTCCAGTAATGGGGGCGACGAAGTACAATGAGGGTGCCACACAGGTGGTTAATCTGGAAGGCCATGAAAAATCCTGAACAGAAAGGGCCACAAAGATCCTTGAGGCACCGGGTCCCTATGCACCCTATATATATTGACTCATATTAATCTAATAAAGTATTCAGTACTCAGTACATTCTTTCGTTTTTTTTCAACCTCCTATGGCATAATTGGCTCAGCGTTTGGCTCTGAACTTTAAATTTTACTAAGTTCTGATGATCAAATCCCGGTGCAACCATTTTTGCAAATTTTCAGCTTTGAACCCAACTTCAGACCTTGGCAACAGTCTAAAGAACTGTAACACCGACAAAATGTGGTGCTCACTACAGGGGGCTCCGAGCTGTCCTAAGTGAAAACGTCTATCACAAACAATAACAATACTAGCAGTCCTGAAGGTCAATCTTCTGATCACTCAAGAAGCGTTGCTCAATGAATTAGCACCTCATATATGAAATACCACCCTCAAAGCCTGAGAGGTTAAAATTCTGGGCCACATTACAGTTCTCACTGCCCTCTGTTGATGGAAGTCAGTACCAACTTCAGTATGAGAACCTTAACAATGTTGTCCAACAAGTAATAAATGGCATTTACTCTGCGGGTGCCCACTCCAGCTTCTCCCATGCCTCTTCTGTTCTTTCTACCATGCGAGAACTTTATGCATCAGTTCAGCTGCCAGCAGGAGAACTTGCCTTGGGTCCCAAATGCTACCTTCACAACTTCGTCCACCCAGCTATTCATCACCTACTCCAACTAGTTGGGTTGCACCATCACAAAGTCTCCTGACAACTGGGGCTCACCCAGGCCTTACACTCCCACATCATCAATTTCTACAGTGCAGTCTCCTCCTTTGTCCATGACAACTGTGAGGACATTATTGATAACCAACAATTGATCAACGAGGCCTGAAATCAAATTGTGGTGTTAGATAGCAGGATCTCTGGATATCGTAAGGACCAGCTGCGTCAGAACGTCCAACTTCCTTAGGCAAATTGGAATCAGCACCTCTCAAAGTTGAGGATCTGGTACTGACCCTGCAACAACACTATCAGGAGCTGGCCTCTCGTGACTATCCCTCCAGGAGTGAAGGTTCTGAAGGGCCTAGGGGGCCCAAAGGCCCTAAAGGGCGTGAGGCACCCAAAGGATCAGAGGGTCTCCATGGACCTCAAGGGCCCTCAGGTCCTGCAGCACGCACTCCTGATGGCCCTGAAGACCCATGGCGAAAGGATGTGATAACAGCCTTAGCTGCCTTATGCAATTAAATTCATAATGAAGCTCAGATGTCAAACTCTGGGTGGATGGAGTCCACCTCGACCCTAGGGTCTACATTGAGGCACTCTTGGACGAAATGGACAACTTCAGTGCCTTCATCAAGCTTATCAATAGTTGCATATCTCAGCTCAAACAAACTTGTTGAGGGTTTGAAACCCATTTGACCACCCTCAAGAGTCTCACTTTCAGGGCGCCAACATTCAATCCTAAAAGAGCATGTTGCAAATAGGTCTTTCATTTCCTCCCTCAACCAAAAACTGGATGATATACAAGAGGACTTTGAGGGCCTACAGCGACAGCTAGACCAGCAGGCCCCTTTGACTATGCGGAGACTGAGATCTCTGAGCCAGCGCCCATTACAGGTGTTAACACCCTCTCCACTTCTCTTGTAACAAACTTTAAACCTATTATAAAGAAAGGTTCACCCCCAGACAGGAAAGCATTGCCTCCTTCCTGTACGCATATGAGAGTTCCATGGAGGAGGCCATTGACTGGCATAAAGCATATCCACTCCTACCTCGATAGCACTTCCTGGGAGATCATGTCCCCCATCTGAAGGAGTGCAACACCTGGGAACAGGTCCGTACAGCCTTATCCAAGAGTTAGGTAGCAATCAACCCTTACCAACCAAAAACAATTATTCATGGATATCCGCCTGAATAAAGGAGAAAGCCCCAAGGAGTTTGCCAGCCGTTTTTATGCCCAAGCACAACCCTTAGTCGCTACCAATCATATTACCCTGGATCATGCTATTGCCACTGTCATCTCTACATTGGGATCCTAACATGAGGTTCAAATGCATATTATTGGGCAGAAGAATGGAATTACCTGTATATGGGAAATCAAGGAAGCACTTAATGAGATCCCTGCGTCGACTTTACATTATAAAGCTACATATACAGGTGTACATTTTACTTAAGGAGTTGATTATTGTTCATCAACCCAGTAAGCTTTTTACTGTACAGGTTCAGTTTCCTCGTCCCTCGCGTTGTAAATAATATATTATCAAATAATAGTATGGAGATTATTATCCATAGTTGAGTTAGAACTATTATCAGGCCCAATGCTTCAGCCAGTATTTCCGATTAAATACTTGTTAAGTCATACTCATAAGGATTTGCTCCCTCTATTACTGTCCATTCGATCTTTGTCAAGATCCTCTGTTGACAGTCTCCTTTGGCCCAACAAACAGTCAGCAGCTATCCCCTAGTTGTGGTTCTCTTCATCTCTAGATCCCCGCTCAGATCTCTACACTTCTCTCTGAGAGTCTTCCAATTATTGCCTTCTTCAATAATATACTTGAGATAGATCTTCACACTGGACGCTGATAATCTAACTATAACCCAATCTACAATAAAACTAATAATGTTTTTTCGTAGTAATAATAGTTGTTTGTAGTAATAGTTGTTTTTTCATTATAGTGAATCCTAAGGAATTTATAGGGGATTTAGCCATCTAACCCTTAGTTGACACCTCTTAGATGAAACGGCAGCCATTACCATTGAATCACCCTTCCTCATCTCAGCAGCGATGGTTTTCCCCATCCTGGCTAGGATTCTGCCATTAGACATCCTCGAGACCTCAAATGGAAAGAGTTGGAAATGTGTCCCTAACATTTTCCTCTTGATCCAAGAAAACCAACCATAACTGGCTAGCGACCTGCTTAGGTAATGTGACTTTTTACCCATTATGGCAGGTCACTTCACCATCCAATCGATTCACTAGTTGCAGGCGGCATCACTCACCTCACAACTCACTGCTCATTCCCAATCAGTCAGTGATGAAACCTGACTGATCCCAATTGGTACACCTGATAGTTAATCACTATCAGATGCCCCTATTTTGTCAGCTGCTCTGCCTGATGAGATATTAGGTATTCATCCGGATCAATCCTCATCAGATACAACCAGGTGAATATCCCAAAATCCCCCAAATGTAGTTCCTCCAAAATTCGGGCCAACTGATTTCTGATTCACTTTGCTTTAGGGAATTTTCCCCTAGTGACACCAGGTAATCTAGCAGGCTGGGAATATGGGCAAAAATACCAACACATCCCCCCTATTGCCTAGATTTCCAGCGAGAAAAGGAATGGGGCATGGGAACACCGCTTTGGACACCTGGTCAAATGCTTCAATGGTTCAAGCGGAGTACACTCATCAATACCCAACGCTTCTCGGGATGACCTTCAGCATATGGCATTCCTCCTCTTCCTCCTCACTACCACCTACTCAGAGTGCAGTCCCCACAACCTCTTGTCATGCCAGGCTGATTGATTTACTCATGACAATATTAGTCCCAGGATCCAGTTTTCCCCCATCAGGGTAACTGACCTGCTGTCATATTCAGGATTCTTGGTCTGGCGTCCTTAAATTCCTAATTCTTTCCTCATCCTAGACAGGAGACTCTTGCAGTCAATGTTTGTTTTGCAGCTTGATTAAGATTACTTATTTCTATTCTGCCCTCTTTATCTCGCTCATAAACTCTTGGCTGTAAGTCATTCTTAATTCTTCCCTTAGAAAACTTATTTCATTAATTTTTGAAATTAATTTCCCAAAATTGTAGCCTAAAGGATTATAAAGTGCATAATGTCAACTTTTATAAGAGTCAACATCCCCCCTCTAGTCCTGCTCGTATGTCAAACTCAGAATCCTGCTACCAGCAACTTCTTAACAGTCTTTCAGATTTGAACCTCTGCCTCTTCCAGCAGATGAGTCAGGATGCTTGACAGAACCTCTTCTATGGTCCTTCCAGGACTCATACGCCTAGTCTGTCACAAGAGGCTAGTCCTTCCATTGAATTACCGGGAAATGGTAACCAATCCCTTTGAAACCAGGCTTGCCATTATTTCAAACAACTCTCAGCTGAACTCCCTTGTAGTCAATTCTCAAGTTGGACTTTGAAACCCTTCTGGATTTGGCTCCTTTTGCTGATGCTCCAAACATCATCAACAATGCTCCAGAGGTCATGCTGGTCGCTTTGGATCATTTGTTCTTGGCTGGGTAGGACTTGCTCCTGAGTTTCTCTTCTGACTCAGTCAATTCTACAAACCCACTGTGCTGGTTTCTAAGCTTTCAATCGGTAACAGCATACATTTTGAGCTCCCCTATGCTGAACTCTGGGCTCAAGTCACCAAGGCGTTGACATTAGCACTGAATCCCTCTGATCTGGACAACCTTCTGGATTAGGATACTGCCACTTATGCTCTCTGCTTTGCTGGCTAAGTTCTTAAAAGTTGGTCGATGAAGCTTTCAGCCTCACCTGGCTTTCATTGGTCATTCAGCTTTAGCTTCTGTAAAGCCCATGGTCATTATTTGCAAGATGCAATCCACTCTTTACACAACTACCTCTTCTCTGGAGCTTCTCATCGCTATCTTCCATTGATGGCATTAATTGGGGGCATGATTTGACAACCCCCATCAAATATTCCTTCTTTGCTGCCAGCTCACATGTCTGGTGTTCATGATGAGTCCCGTCAGCAGGCACTCAAGACAAAACTTCTGGCACCGGTGCCTTATCAGGATTACTTGGGGTTAATCTCTGATTGCCTCTTCCTCTATTGCTGTTTTCCTCCCCGCTCTGGGGTTTTGCAATTGGCTTCTTCCAACATATCAATCTTCCCTTCCCCTAGTCGCGTTTTCTCAGGGCTCAGCATCCATGCAACGAATGTGGTTTTATGTAGGTCTTGCCCTTGCAAGTGTCCAATCACCTATTGATTTTAACAGGCTATTTCTTCCTACCATGATCCATCCTCCCTCCCCCAAGAGGCAACATATGAGGTGTGGCAGAAAAAAAATGAGACTGATTTTTTACTTACCAAAGTTTTTGTTTTTTTCAAACATCAATCTTATCCCCTTTAAAGTACTTCCCTTGGGCAGCTACACACCGATGGAGACGTTGTTCCCACTGTTGGTAGCAGCGCTGGAAGTCTTCAACTGGTATGGTCTGTAGCATGTCCGTTACACTCTTTTGGATGTTTTCTAAAGTCCTAAATGCCGTCCTTTGAGGACAGTTTCAGTTTAGGAAATAGGAAAAAGTCACAGGGACTGAGGTCAGGTGATTAGGGGGGCTGGGGAACCACAGGAATGCCTTTTGAGGTCAAAAATTCTGTGACGGAGAGGGCAGTGTGACATGGGGCGGTGTCATGATGGAGCATCCATTTGTCTGCAATGTCAGGTCTCACGCGAATGACCCTTTTTCTGAGCCTTTCAAGGACGTCTTTAAAAAACTTGGTTGACAGTTTGTCCTGGAGGAACAAATTCTTTGTTGACGATTACCCTTCTGTCAAAAAAACAAATCAGCATTGATTTGATCTTTGATTTGCTCATTCGAGCTTTCTTTGGTCAAGGAGAACTCGCAGTGTGCCACTCCTCACTTTGCCTCTTGGTCTCAGTATCATATTGAAAAATCCATGATTCATCATCTGTGATTACACGACTAAAGAAATCTTGCTCATTGGCGATTCTGTCAAGAAGATCAAGACACTTGTTATTTCGATTGTCCTTCTGCTCAATTGTGAGGTTTGTTGGCACCATTTTGGCACAGACCTTTTGCATGTGCAAATATTCAGTCAAAATTTGATGAATGGTAAATCTGTTCAAATTTAATTCTTCACTCAACATCCTTAATGTTAATCAGCAGTCTGATCTCACAAGATTGTTCACACGTTCAATGTTTTCATCAGTTTTAAAAGTTGAAGGCCTCCCTGAGTGGTGTTCATCTTCAACATGTTCTCTGCCTTCCAAAAATGATTTATGCCAGCGAAATACTTGAGCTCGGGATAAAGAATGTTCCCCATACGCTTTTTATAACTTTTCAAAATGTCACACTTGCCGATTCTCCAAGCTTAACACAAAATTTAATGGCACAACGTTGCTCCAAATTACACTGTCCCATTTTGCGTGATGCACAACCAAAACACAACTTCACTAATAGCAGTCACAACAAGCACGTAGTTAATGGAAGGAGTTGAAACTCGCACTGAGAGATGGGAGGGGGCTGATACACGTGCTCTGTCAAGGACAACAGCGCAGCGTTGCCAGATCGCTTGCAGTGTTCCCAGTCTCATTACTTTTCTGCCACACCTCAATCCCTGTACCGAGGACAACCAATAAAAATAAAAATTATAAAATATATTGGCTTCTTTTTTCCTATGCATTTAAATTTTTTTTCCCAATATCTTTTATCAAGTTTTTTATTTTTATTCTCTTTTTTCTATGGGACTTGACCTTGTTTCAGTTCAGAGGTCCATCTTTAACCCCAAACTGGATCCTGGGCACTTAAACCTACCAGTTTCCTATGGCTCAGAGGTCCTTTTTTCGGACTTAACCACCTAGATTGGTTCAGAGGTCCTTTTTTGGACTTGACTTAATCATCAGGACATGACTAACTTAATGGTTCATTGGTCCTTTGGGAACTCTTTTATTTTTTTCTTCAATCCAATGCTTTAGATATTTAGTGTGAACCCAATTTACTACTCTTCCATCTAAGAGATTCTTGATGGAGTAAGTATCAGTTGCCATCTTGGAAATTACTTCGAATGGACCTGACTATAATGCATCCAATTTGTTTCTTTGTCTGAAACCATTCATATTGCAATAGATGACTTTTTCTCCTATTCGTATTCTTTTAATGCCAGTCAGTTCTTACCATCCATTGATTTAGCTTGTATCCTTTTCTTCAAAAATGTATCAAATGCTTGCAATTGCATATTGATCAGGATACTCGTCAGTTGGTTCAGGTATTGTTTGGTACTCATCCCTAATGTAGGTTCTACTACCAAATATAATATTGGCTCAACGCGGCCTTTCTCCAATGTAGTAATTTAAATGGCATGTTTCCTGTCGCTGTATGATGACTAATGTAGTATGTAAACATCACCAATCTTCAGGTACATTCCTCACGTGGAAGTTCTCCCTGCGACTAGCTTCCTCAGCGTCATGGCCAGCATCCCATTGACCCGTTCTACCAGTCCGTTCATCTTTGGCTGGTATGGTACTGACATGACTCTCCAGCTCCCCATTACTTCGTTTAGCCTCAGATCACATGAGATGTGAAGTTGGTCCCATTATCACTCATTAGGACTTATGGACATCCATGCCAGTATACTACTTGATCCAGGATGAATCTCGCAGTACTGGTAGCGTCAACTCTGGTTAAGGCTTTTGTTTTGACCCATCTCATCAGATGGTTGATAGCTACTATGATGTACTTGACTCCTCCTGTGCTCATTGCCAGCAGTCTTATCACGTCGATGGATACTGTGTGCCATGAAAATCCAGGTCAGACCAGTCAGTATCTGGTTGTATTTTTGTGTGGTTTATGCAGCTGGCATTCCACGCAACAAGCCAGATAATCCGTGACATCATAGTTAATTGATTACCAGTAATAATACTGGTGAATATGGTCAGTTGTTTTTCTCAGGCCTCCGTGCCTGACAACCTTATGAGTGGCTTGAACTATTGCTTCTCTTTCCAATGGTTTCAGGAATAATAGCCTTTTCCCATTTATTGTCTTGAATCTTGTCCATCCATGGTCTCAGTGTTTTCCATCTCCTTTCAAAGCGCACCTTGGATTTCTCAAGGCTCATCCTCGATTCTTCCTTTGACCATTCTCTGGAATAGCTCATCCACCTGCGGGTATACCAACTGGACCATTGGTAACCACAATAAGCCATCCGCATTCTGGTGAGAAGCCCCCACTCAGTGGACTATCTCATAATCATAAGCCTGAAGCTTAAGTGCCCATCAGGCCAGTCATTCTTCAAGTTCCCATAAATTGTGCAGCCAACGCAATGAAGAGTGGTCTGTTACCACCTTGAAGTGCATTCCGTGGACATACACCCAAAACTGCTTAGAGGCGTAAATGACTGCAAGGTATTCACGCTCAGTCATGGTGTAATTCCTCTCAGCGGCTGAGAGTGTCTGGCTCAATACACCACTGGATGTTCGTCCCCAAGTTCATCTACTTGGCTCAGTACAGCACCAATCGCCATCAACAAAGCATCAGTCTGAATGAAAAACTCCTGATTGAAATTAGGATATTTCAGAATCATCAAATTTATCAGATACCAGCATAACTCATCAAAGAAGTCCTGGTCCTCTTCATTCCATACAAATCCTATTTTGGATCCTTTAATAGATGAAACAAAGGCTCAGCTATTTGGGCGAAGTCCCATATAAATCTTCTTTAGTATCCAACCATCCCAAGGAATACTTGGATGTCTCAGACACTCTTTGGCACAACCATGCGCTCAAAAGCTGCTATCTTCTGGGGTTGTGGCTGCAATCCATTTGCGTTAATCACAAATCCCAGGTATTCTAGCTCCTTCTTGAAGAAGTGGCACTTCCTTGGCTTAATCTTGAGGTTAGCCACGGATAGCCTTTTAAAGACATCTTTCAAGTGATTGAGGTGATCAGTAAACGTTCTACTGAACACATTGATATCATCCAGATATACCAGATGCACAACAACTTCAGGTCACTCAATATTGCATCCATGGCCCTCTGAAATGTCGTGGGTGCATTGCAAAGTCCCTGGGGCATCCTCGTCAGCTGGTATAGCCCCTGTGCAGTAATAATCGCACATTTTTCGTGGTCTTTTTCTGGCAAGTCGATCTGCCAGTATCCTGGGATTAGGTCCATCGTGGAAAAATACTTTGCTTCTCCTAATTGATTTATTGTAACGTCAATCCTCGGTAGGGGATACAAATCCTTCTTCATAATTTTGTTCAGCCTCTGATAGTCAATCACTACCCAATTTGATCCATCTTTTTTTTATGATCAGAATTGGACTTGCCCAGGGACTTAATGATGGAACTAGAAGCCCATGCTTCGCTTGTTTGCTGATCTCATCTTCCACTACCACTTAGGCAGCTTTCAATCTTTGAATTGGTCTCATTCTTATCAGTAGTCTTTCCCCGGTGTTGACCTTGTGAATTACACCTTGTGCGCATCCCAAATCATGGTCATCCTGAGTGAACACTTCCCGATATCTCTCAAATAATTTGAGCACCTCCTCTTTCTGCGCTTCTGGCAGATCTGTGAGCTGCTCTCAATCAACCAATAGGTTGATGCTTTTGGCCACCCCAGCTGGTAATTCTATTTCATTGAGAGATCCTGAATTTTAGAATCGTCTCAATTCAGCCTGATTGGCAAATTTCCCCATTATTGACCTTGCAATTCACTTCATGGGTATCCCAATTTCCTGGTCATTTTTGGGCGAATTTTCTCTATACTTTTTCAATAATTCGAGCATCTCCTCTTGCTGGCCTTCCAACAGATCAGCGAGTTGCTCTTAATCAACCAATAGTTAATACTTTTTGGCTACCCCAGCTGATAATTTCATCTCATCAAGGGTGGAATTTCCTCCATTCAGCCGTCAGGATTTCTTGTCGCTTCTTAGGTCCAAACTCATAGATCATAAAATTGATATTTTTGTATTTTATATTTTTTTGTATTTTTCTTTTGCAATGGGACTTGCAACCTACAAAAAGGCTCAGAGGTCCTTCCTTTCCCTTCATCTTAACTGGGTCCTGGGTACTTAAACCTACCAGTTATCATGGTTTAAAATCTTATCCTCTTAAGATTTAACCAACCATTTGGTTCAGTGGTCCCCTTCTGGGACTTGACCAAAATCTCAGGACATAACCATTTAATGATTCAGAGGTCCTCTGGGAACATTGCAATTAATTTCTCTTAGGCTCAATACTACCAATTAGTATTGACTTTTCTCCCTATATGACCAGCAGCGCTGTCTTATCATGTATATTATATTTGCCAACTTCAGGCAGTTCTCCTGAATTAGGCTTTTAATCCTGACTGGAAATTCGTCCAACATGTCCTAATTTTATCTCTTATTCAGAAACTGATGCTTTCAGATCTTTGTATCTCATCAGCCAACAGTTTCGTCTGATTGTTCAGCTCGTTTTTTCCTCTAAAAATTTCAGCCTTCATGGCTATCCTTAATTACACAGGTTATTCTGGCCTCATTAGCTTCATCCAATTTCTCCAAAATTAATGAAATCATCTCCAGCAACCTCTGACCAGATTTAATGTTATTAAATTAATTAATTTCCTCCACTATATTGGATCAATCATTTCCTATTTTGACTTAATCTCTTCATTGGCATGGCAATCCAATTCTCCAGATTGATTGCTTCTTAATTTTTCCAATGCCCCATCTAAACACTCTCTCCTCAGGACTATTTAAAGCAGAACCAATTTTAACCTGAGTTGATCCTGATGTTCCTTGGGACTATTTCCAGCGGTCCCAATTCCAACCCAAGTTGGCTCTGCTGATAATCTTCATCTCAAGTAGATGTCTGGTGGAACTAGTTTCCTTGCAGCACTAGATAGTTCAAAGTCTAGGCTGCAAGTCCTTTTCCTCAAACTTGAGTATCTTCATTTTGCTTCACTCAGAGCTCCACTGCTGAGCTGGGTGAATGCCACTGAAGGTGATCTCTTCACATTCCACCTTCGTTACTTCCTTCAGTAACTTATTTCCAAAATTGGAAACATCTCCTTTATATGACATTATTGATAGATTTTTTTCTCAACTACCCCTGTAGTGAGCACCAACTTGTAAAAAATTTACTTAAGGAGTTAATTATTGGTTGTCAACCCAGTAACCTTCTTACTGCACAGGTTCAGTTTCCTCATGCACCTTGCACTGTAAAGAATATATTATCAAATAATAGTATGGAGAATATTATCCGTAGTTGAGTTAGAACTAAATCAGGCCCAACTCTTCAGCCAGTATTTCTGATTAAGTACTTGCTAAGTCGTACTCATAAGGATTCATTACCTCTATTACTGTCCATTCGATCTTTGTCAAAATCCTCTGATGACAGTCTCCTTTAGCCCAACAAACAGTCAGCAGCTATCCCATAGTTATGGTTCAATTCATCTCTAGAGCCCCGCTCAGATCTCTACTCTTCTCTCTGAGAGTCTTCCAATTATTGCCTTCTGCAATAATATACTTGAGATGGAACTTCACACTGGATGCTGATAGTCTAACTATAACCAAATCTACAATAAAACCAATAATGTTTTTCATACTAATAATAGTTGTTTGTAGTAATAGTTGTTTTTTCATTATAGTGAATCCTAAGGAATTTATAGAGGATTAGGCTGTCTAACCCTTGGTTGACACCTCTTCGATGAAACGGCAGCTGTTGCTATTAATAACCCTTCCTTGTCTCAGCAGCGCTGGTCTTCCCTATCCTGGCTAGGATTCCGCAATTGGACATCCTCAAAACCTCAAACGGAAAGAGTTGGAAACATGTCCCTAACGTTTTCCTCTCGATCCAAGAAAACCAATCATAATTGGCTAGCGACCTGCTTAGGTAATGGGACTTTTTACCCATTATGGAAGGTCACTTCACCAACCAATCGATTTACTAGTTGCAGGCGGCATCACTCACCTCACAACTCACTGCTCATTCCCAATCAGTCAGTGATGAAACCTGACTGATCCCAATTGTTACACCTGATAGTTAATCACTATCAGATGCCCCTATTTCGTCAGCTGCTCTGCCTGATGAGATATTAGGTATTCATCCGGATTGATCCCCGTCAGATATGACCAGGCGAATACCCAAAATCCCTCAAACGTAGTTCCTCCAAAATTTGGGCCAACTGATTTTTGATTCACTTCGCTTTAGGTAATTTTCCCCTAGTGACACCAGGTAATCTAGCAGGCTGGGAATATGGGCAAAAATCCCAACAACAGGTCCCTCTAACCGTCCTCTAGTCCATGTGTTTAAAAATTAGAAAAATCCTCAACCCTGATGCACCTTCCATAACGGTTTCAGACACAGTGGTAAGACCTGCTGAAAATGACTTGCTGAGGAGATGGGTAAAGTGGTTGTCAGCATGAAGCAGAGGCACTCCATGCTGACATCCCTACCCCACCTCAAGAATCCTCCATAACCTTGAAAGAACCTGGAGCTATAAGACCAGATGAAGAAGTTTCAGTATATAATAATAATAAAGAGATTGATACTGCTTACTCTTCTTCTGATGATTCTCCCATGTTTCTCACGCTACCATCCGGGTCAGAAGTCTGGTTACTCAAGTCGCAGTTCAAGTTCATATAATCCCAGTCCTTGCCATAGTCTACAGTGGCTCCCCCGTGAACGTCATATCGTCTAAGTTAATAAAGCGCGTCAAGATTGCTCCAGATTTCCACACTTTATGAAGTATGGCACAGCTGGCCAACAATGCAACCTTTCTATAGGGCCTATTCCTCTCTTCCTGTACGGTTTTGAAGCTTGCTGTAAACACCCCCGCTGTCATGCTAGATAACCCTAACTATGACCTGCTCCTTGGGACTCAGTTCATTTGAGACTATTCAGCAGTACTCCATTATGATGGCAGCTTTATATCCCTACTAGGGCATCAGGTCCCTCTGATCTTTGAACCTCTCATGACTCTATGACGGAGGTCAAAATCCTGAGCCAGTTTACTGGATAGTGAGGGCCAAATTAATTGGCATAAATATCGCCTAAGGGGCTCTTGAGTCCAATTGCCCCCTTCTGCTATTGATGGGCAAGAAGGCATGCCGATATACTTACCTAGGGCGACTAAAATACCTCTGAAGCCCAAAGTCATTGTTGACATCCAGGTCCATGTTAACATCCCCTCGGGATACCTACTATAAATCTGAGGCCTAAACAACCCATCCACAAAGAAGGTGCTAACTGCCTGGGAATCCTAGATCCATATTATGCCAAATCTATATCAGTTTTGTTGGATAACCTTACTAACAAACCCAAAATACGAGGTGTGGCAGAAAAGTAATGAGACTGGGAACACTGCAAGCGATCTGGCAACTCTGCGCTGTTGTCCTTGACAGAGCACGTGTATCAGCCCCCTCCCATCTCTCAGTGCGAGTTTCAACTCCTTCCGTTAACTACGTGATTGTTGTGACTGCTATTAGCGAAGTTGTGTTTTGGTTGTGCATCACGCAAAATGGAACAGTGTAATTTGGAGCAACGTTGTGCCATTAAATTTTGTGTTAAGCTTGGAGAATCGGCAAGTGTGACATTTGAAAAGTTAAAAAAAGCGTATGGGGAACATTCTTTATCCTGAGCTCAAGTTTTACGCTGGCATAAATTATTTTTGGAAGGCAGAGAACACGTTGAAGATGAACACCACTCAGGGAGACCTTCAACTTCTAAAGCTGATGAAAACATCAAACGTGTGAACACTCTTGTGAGATCAGACCGCTGATTAACATTAAGAATGTTGAGTGAAGAATTAAATTTGAACAGATTTACCATTCATCAAATTTTGACTGAATATTTGCACATGCAAAAGGTATGTGCCAAAATGGTGCTGACAAACCTCACAATTGAGCAGAAGGACAATTGAAAAAACAAATGTCTTGATCTTTTTGACAGAATCGCCAATGAGTAAGATTTCTTTAGTCGTGTAATCACAGATGATGAATCATGGATTTTTCAATATGATACTGAGACCAAGAGGCAAAGTGAGGAGTGGCACACTGCGAGTTCTCCTTGACCAAAGAAAGCTCGAATGAGCAAATCAAAGATCAAATCAATGCTGATTTGTTTTTTTGACAGAAGGGGAATCGTCAACAAGGAATTTGTTCCTCCAGGACAAACTGTCAACCAAGTTTTATTATAAAGACGTCCTTGAAAGGCTCAGAAAAAGGGTCATTCGCATGAGACCGGACATTGCAGACAAATGGATGCTCCATCATGACAACGCCCCATGTCACACTGCCCTCTCCGTCACAGAATTTTTGACCTCAAAAGGCATTCATGTGGTTCCCCAGCCCCCCTAATCACCTGACCTCAGTCCCTGTGACTTTTTCCTATTTCCTAAACTGAAAAATGTCCTCAAAGGACGGCATTTAGGGACTTTAGAAAACATCCAAAAGAGTGTAATGGACATGCTTCAGACCATACCGGTTGAAGACTTCCAGCGCTGCTACCAACAGTGGGAACAACGTCTCCATCGGTGTGTAGCTGCCCAAGGGAAGTACTTTGAAGGGGATAAGATTGATGTTTGAAAAAAACAAAAACTTTGATAAGTAAAAAATCAGTCTCATTACTTTTCTGCCACACCTCATAGTAGGTCCAACCAGTCCTGCTGCATATGTGCGCCTTCTACCAGTAAAGGCTGTTGCTAATGTCCAGAGAATTGGGTACCTAAGGGACTTCAGCTTGGAAACACCTCCATCAGTCGGCATGGTCAACATTAGTATCAGAAAGGACCTCTTAGATGACCAAAAACGTAAGGTTGAAGAGTTATTGGAGGAGTATTTGTACCTTTTTTTGGCCTCAACCTACAAGTCAAAAAAATGAAAGGAGTTATATATCATGTGGAAAATGGGGACACTCCCCCTTCCAGTCCTGACCTTACCGAAAGAGCAAGGTCAAAGAGGCCCAGGTAATGGTGGAACTTGGAAAACTACTCAATTTCGGACTCCTAATACCATCGCATAGCCCTTGGGTCTCTCCTCTCCTGCTGGTTTAGAAGAAGAATGGCAGCCACTGGGTGGTGATGGACTACTGGTGACTCAACTCCATCACCAAGAATGATAATTATCCTCTTCCCAAATTGATGATTCACCCTGTATGCTTGCCAGATTGCAGTACTTTTCTGCCATGGACCTTGCAGCGGATATTGTAAAGTTGAGCTTGCCCATGAATATTGAGCCAAGTGTGCTCTCATAGCCAACGAAGGACTATTTGAGCCTACAAGGATGCTCCAGGGCCTCTGTAACGCCCCGGACATTCCAACGTGCCATGGACAGGATCCTTGGGGACTTGAAGCTTTACTGCGTCCTCATCTACCTAGATTACAATAAAGTTTTCTCACAAACCTTTAATGGACACATTGAGCATCTCAGGGAAGTCTTCAATTAACTCTGAAAGGCTTCTATAAAGCTTAAACCTTTGAAGTGCTCTTTCTTGCAATTCAAACTGGAGTTTATGGGACAAAAGTTTAAAAGATGGCTTCCAGCCTATACTGGACAAAGTTGACGCCATAGAGAGAATGTCACTCCCCCAAAGCTTAAGGGATATCCAGGTGTTCCTAGGCATGGTGGGCCAATATCATCAGTTTATCCCTCAGTTTGCCGACCTAGCTGAGCCACTATTCTACTTCCTGCAGACGAATGTGCCGTTTAATGGCGGCCTGAACAAGAACAGGCTTTTAATGCCTTGAGAACTGCTCTATGTAATAACTAATTCTAGTCCACCTGCCTTTTGACCAACACTTATTGTTGTTTATGGATGCAAGTGATGTTGCCATCGGGGCTATCCTAGCATAACATGATGAAAATAGGTCAACCATCCTATGGCTTATTTTAGTAAGACACTGAGTAAATCTAAACGGAACTACAGCATTACTGAGAGGGAGTGCCTGGATGTCTTGCTAGCCATCAAGCATTTTTGGCCTTATCTCTATGGTACTCCCTTTACCATTGTTACACACCACTCCTCGCTCTGGTGGATCTAGCAAATGAAGGACCCAGATGGCATTTTAGCCAGGTGGGCCTTACGACAGAAGAGCTATGATTTACTCATTGTCTATCGTGCAGGCGTGATTCACCAAAATTCTGATGGCATCTCCAGGATGCCGGAGCTAGCATCTTTGACCCCCAAGGAGGACCAACTGTACGATCTGATAGGTCAACCTGAGCAATGGGAGTTGGAAACTCCCAAGGTGCAAGATGTACTCCGAAGGATGACTTGAGACACTCAAATTAAGGATGGGCTGCTCTATAAGAGGGCCAATAAGAAGTGGCTCCCTCATGTACGCCCTTCTTCCCAAACTGATGTTATTCTAAAGGGCCATTTTATTGTGGGACACGGGGCAGTTAAGAAGACTTACGAATGGCATAAGTCACAATGTTACTGGGACCTAATGGTAGAAACCATCCAAGAGGTATTGGAGGCATGTATGACATGCCAATCCTAAGACCAAGCCATCCTCAATTTAACACTCAGTCATTTCCCCAACAGGGCCCTTCAATGTCATTAGCATTGATGCGGTGGGCCCTCTCTCCACTGGGTTGCATGAACATAAGTATATTATCCTAGCCATGGACCTTTTAACCAAGTGGGTTAAAGCAATTTTTCCCAACTGCCACTGCCAAAGCCACAACTCTCTTTCTTATTTAATTGTTTCACCCAAATGGGTGTCCCAAACCTTACTTTCAGATAACGGGTTGAACTTCACCTCACACATAGTACAAGAATTTACCTCGTTATTTGGCACTACCCAGAGTTTCGCTGCCCCTTACCACCCATCAACTAATGGGGCGGTAGAACGTGCTAATGGAACTCTTATCTCCATTTTATATAAGATGGCCTCCTCAGATCCTGATCAAAAGGACCACTACCTACCCAGAACTTTGCTTTCCTAAAGGATAAGCTACTACTGAGTCATCAAGATGTCCCCATTTGAAGCCCTATGTGGGTGTGCACCCCAGCTACAAAGTAGCATCCAGCCATTGCTTGAGACCTCCACTCCTGAGAGCTCTAAATTAATTATGAGGGCCTTAGCTGATGAAATTATCTATCTATAAGCCCTAACCACACAAGGCATTGTCACCACTACAGGAAGAGAGACATCCTGATTTAATCTCGGTTTACCCTCCTTACCAACTTTCTAATTAGGTGACCTTTTTCTCTTCTATCACCAAAGACCTAGCTCAACAAAATAAGCTAGACGTTCTTTGGTCCTGACCTTATAAGGTTATTCATAAGGTGAAGTCAGAGTACTCCATTGCCAATGTCAACCAGGTGACCATGGTTGATAGGGTGCATGGAAAGTTCCTTTGGCCCTATACCCCCTCCAACAGGATTTTGAGGGGGCATTGTCAGGGTTCAAGATGAAAAACAAATTGAAGTCCATACTTCCAAATTGAGCTGCAGTGAATTGACTCTCAAGACTATTCATATGTAGTCATATATTAATGACACCAATTACAAAATCATTTAGGAATCCACATACATTTGAGGAACAATGGAGATGACTTCAGGGGTCTCATCCCTAATTCCTGAATTACATGAGGTGTAGTTTCCACCGCTATAGTAATGGGAGTGACGAAGCACAATGAGGGCGCCACACAGGTGTTCAATATGGAAGGCCATGAAAGATCCTGAACAGAAAGGGCCACAAAGATCTTGAGGCACCGGGTCCCTATGCACCCTATATATATATTGACTCATTTTAAATTTATTGCGGGGAAGGCCAACCATGGGATGGACACTTCCGAACATGACTCAGAAGAGACAAAACTTAGTACCAGGGAAGGCACCCCATATAAGCGATGCTATCTCGTGTTGCCAGCGGGAACGCCACTTATGGGGAGGGGGAGGGGAGGGAGCGTGTGGAGAGGCCGTAGCCACAACTGAACACGTGTGGAGGAAGGGGTCTGATTTGATGAACCAAACTGGGAACCAGGAGGAGACCAGCTGTCAGCGACGCGGTGGGAGGTATCCAAACATCCACGCTTGAAAGTGGTCCACCAAATGAGACCGGAATCTGTGGACAGCTTCTGGGAGGGTGGGGGTGGAGCCTGCGATGGCATCCAAGACAATCGTGTGGATGGTCTACATGGCGATTGTGACCACCAGAGCATGGAGGGAGGGTGGAAGGGGGAGGCCATTGATAAAGCAAACATATCTCTTGACAGACTGAAGGGATGCGTTTGATCCTGGCCCAGCAGACGTTGAACTTCGCGCCATATCACTTTAAAGGTAGGGCACTTCTCCAGGCGGTGGAACAGCGTTCCATACTGGCCACACATGACACAGGATGAGTGTAAAGCGTTAGAGCGCTCAGCTTTATGGTACACCTGCTCAGGTAGTGCCACATATGGGAACGGATTTGAGGCTGCAACAGAGGATGGTGTGCATATTTCCAGATAGTTTTTTGGGACTCAATGGAGTAAGGGATGTCCATCATGTCCAGGTAGTCCACCCTGGATAGGACATGGGGCCGAATGGGGATCACGCCATCATGAATGGTTAGCCCCTGTACCTCTTATGTGAACTGAGGAGAGGGGCGGCCTCTTTGGGTTGTATGTCCGCTAATACGAATTCTCCACTCAGCGCTCCGCATGGAGAGTAGGATTCGTTTGTAGTGGGTTTTAGTCCCGTGGGGACCTGTGGCCGATGTTTGTGATGCGAGGTATTTCATCAGGGAGTGAGGGTTCGATGGATTGTTGAGGCCCGAGGCGTGGGAGAAGTTGGAGCGGGCTGCGCGGGACCAGTGTTGGGAGGGGAGTGTAGGGGCGGTGACAGCCGCAATCCAGGTGCCCAGGATCTTGGCAGCATGGGCTTTGAAGTCAAGCAGGCCCATGCCACCATGATGATGAGGGCCAAACATGACCTCTAGCCATACTGGTGGAGGGCGGCCTGACCAAAGCCATCCTTGCAGCAAGGCATACAAGGATTTGAAAGAAGCTTGGGGAGAAGGGGATGGCGTGGGCTCTGAACTAGACTTTGGAGAGGAGCATAGAGTTGGCTAAAACAACCCTGCCAGTAAGGGAAGTAGGGTGGGCTCTGAGAGAGGCGATTCGCTTCATCATGTTGTCCAGAATATGGCACTCCATTACTGCTGAAGCATATCCGCCTGCCTCCATCCACACGCCCAGATGGCATACCGGTCCTATGGTAGGACGTGTCACGAAGGGGAGCACCAGTGGAGCGGTGTGTGTTGAGTTAGTAGGGCGAGGACGTGGGCGAGCAGATGGGTTAGGTTGGGAACTAATTGCTGGGGTCCAGCAGTTCTGAAACTGACCAAGGAGGATGATTTCGGTTTTGGAAGCATTCAGTACCGCGTTGCTTACCCGGGAAAGCTCCTGGATGAGAGCTTCAAGCGCGCGTGCATCTTGATTATTAGACACCCCAACCACACAATCATCTGAAAATGCCATTATCTTGACTGGGGCTTGGCCTGGCACATGGACCCCAGTGAGTTGGGCATTCACGTTTCGAAGTAATAGGTCAAGGCTGAAGTTGTATAAGAGTGGTCTAAGGGGGTCCCCTTGTTGCAAGCCCCTTTTAGGGTGGACTACTTCCGTTAGGAAGCCAGGGCCACGTACTGCCATTGTTGAAGATTCCGTGAGCAGCATCACCCTGTTGATGAAGCGAGGGGTAGGCGGAATTGATAATAGAAGGCCCTGAGGTATTTCCAGTTTACTCTATCATAGGCCTTTTGTTGGTCCAAGAATACAAGTGCCCCAGAGGCTGTGGATTGATATACATTAGCCACAGAGTGCACGTTACCCCAAATCAACCTTCTGGGAATGAAACTGAATTGTTTTGGGGAGATGGTGGCAATTGCTACAGTCCCTAAATGGTTAGCCATGATTTTTGTTAAAATTTTAGTGTCTGTGTTTGTTAGAGAAATGGGGCGCCAGTTGGCTAAGTCTAGCTTATCCCCTTTCTTAAAGAGTGTGACAGTAAAGGCCTTATGTCCTCCTGGTAGGAGGCGCATTTACAACAGGCTTTTATTAAGTGAGGTGAGCAGCAATGGGGATACTTTTGAAATACTTTTTGTAGAACTCATATGGAATGCCATCTGGGGCTGGGAATTTTTGGTTTGGCGCACCACAAATGGCTGTCCATTATTTGGTTGGAGTAATCAAATTCATTATTTCTGGGTATCGGAAAATGGTGCGGATATGGGCTCAGTTGAGAAATTCTGGCACTTTGGCTGGCTGAATTGGATCAGATTGGTATAACTCGGAGTAATACTTTTGTGTTTCAATTGCCACTTCGGCTGGCGTATCCACAATGGAATCATCCAATCTTTGCACCTGTGTGCAGGCCACACTCTGGCATGGTGCAAATTTTTTTAAAGAAATGTGCGGTACACTTGTTGCCTTTCGTGATGCATGTGGCCCTGTACTGAACACAAACCCAATGTTTGTGTTGCCTTTTGAGTGCGTTGAAGTGGGCGGCTGCCTCCGCCCACTTCCGGCCCCATGCTGAGCTGTATCCTGTAGCTGGGATGTTGGACTCCAGGTGTGCCAACTCTGCCAGAGTGCGCAAAATGACTGCCCATGCGGGATTGTGAGCATCTGGAGGCGAGATGGTGAGAGTGGCGGATGGTGTCATCTTTGAAAGTTGCCCATGTGGAAATGGGGTCAGTGCAAAACAGTGAAATAAACTTTTTTGCCAAAAAAGCCGCTTCCACCCACGTGGAAAATCCTGGTGATGCGAGCTTGGAGGGGAGGATTTTGCACCAATGTGGGGCCTAAGCAGCTGTGATAGGTAGGTGGTAGGTTAGCGAGACCAGTCGATGGTTGGAGAATTCCATTTTTGTTGTTTTGAAGTGGCAGATGTGGGGTTGGAATTTCGCCGTCGTTTGATAAGGTTGATGCGGGTCATAGACCTTAATTGACCGTTGTGGATGTGAGGACGCGTCATGTTTTCAAGCAGTGGGGCATGTCGCAGCAGCGCATCCATTAACCCAAGGGTGGCCTTTAGAACGCGCGGTTCTATGTGACCCTGGGGGCCGTGGGGTGAGGAAGGCCACCGTCCGTTGGTGTGTTTAGCCAACAGTTCATGTCACCAACTAGGAAAGAGTCTGGGGGTAGCGGGAGGGATTTAACCAACAAGAAAGATTCCTGATGCTTGCATGCACCATTTGGGGCATAGATGTTGACGATTGCATGTTCTACGTTGGCCCACATGAAAGTGATAACAAGCACTCGGCCATTTAGGAATGTTTCTGAGGATAAAAATATGAAAAAATTATTTTTCCAAATTAGCACCCCACAGTGCTTTAACCAAAAGGATAGGGATGGGAGGAGCATTGTTTTCCAAGATTCCTTGGAACCTCATGGACAGTGGGACTCCTGGATGGCCAGGATATCCACGGGTAAATTGTGTTGTAAAAAACTCAGTTTCCTAGCCCAGGATGGGGAGGACTTGAGTCTGGCGATATTCAACGTCCCTAAAGTGAAGGTTTCCCCCATAGCACCTTAGGTGCAAGGGGGTGGGCACCTGGGCCCACCAGCCTCCTCTAGATCCCCACGGGCCTTCACAGCAGCACGGGTGGTAGCAGCAACGCTATTAGGGTTTTTGTTAATTTTTGCAGAAAGAGTTGTGTTGGCTTTAACCCTCGCTTTTTTGTTTTCCCGACGTCAGATGAATTTTTTGTGGTGCGGATGTGTTTGATGCACCATTGAGTGGGTCAAAACTTTTTTTTTCAGTTGGGATGGGTCCCAAGTCAGTTTTTTCTGGAGCTTAGAGCAACGACTGGGTGAGATCAAATCCCCCATTGGATCCTCAGATTGAGTGGCCTGCTCGGCATTGGCTTCCCAATCTGATTGGTTGATGGATTCCTGAGTTGCTTCTGCTGCAAAGGTTTCCATGTCCTCCTGGCGTTGTGAGTGTGGGATAGCGGTGGTGGCTTTGGCCGCTCCCTTGGCCGCAGCCCTGCGGGCCTACTTGGCCTTCTTCTGCTCTTGCAGGGAGATAGGCTTTACCAGTAGGTAGCAGCCTTGTGCTCCCCATGGGAAAGCCTCTTTGGTGCTTGCGGTTGGTTCTTAGTGCGCCTCTCCGCTGGCTATGGCCGCTGAGGGGTGCTCTTGGAATGTGACGCCCTCCTGGTGGGGCATGCGTGCGCCTTATAGCTGAATGCATCACAGTGGGTGCAAATGGGGGGCGTGCTGTCCACGGTCACCTGGAATGGGTGGGTGGTATGCCCTGCAATATCAATAAAAGTGGAGTGCGGGATCTGGTTAGGTCCTTCATGATCTCCTCGGTTGGGGTCAGGACTGTGATGGCTTTGACGGTGCACAGGTGTGGCATCAGCATGAAGCGTTGCATTTTGAAAGATTGTATTTTGCCATATACGGTGAGACCATCTTTCAGGATTGTTCCAAAATGTCACGTTTTACCATAGTAGGCAAAAAGTCAAACGTGAGGAAAAATTGGTTTGATTTTATCCATCTGGTGTATTTGGTTTTGATGACCTATTGCCCTTTGGGGAGGTCGACCACTATGCGCACCACCACAGCCTCGTCTGCTGCCTCTTTGCTTTTGAAACCTAGGTCCAGCCAACCATGTGACATGGAGTGAGGTGCGACGTACACCATGGTTGGGAAAATTTTGTGCACATCTTCACAAAATTTTTCCCATAAGGCTGTTTGTTGGATGTCCAGAAACATGCGGACTCCAAATTCCACTGACAAAAGTGGCTGGGAGTGTGGCGTGTTGATGTACTGGTTGCATCGTGCTTGACATGTGAGTATCTCTGGGGAATAAGTGACCACCGGTTTTTTTAAAATTTTTGTCTATTCTGCTGGTTTCTCCGGGGCGTTTTTGAATGTTGGAGTCCACGGGCCTTCCACCTGCTCCTCTTACCTTACTTGCCCAACTGCTCCCTGACATGGGCGCAGACTAATCTCCTCTGTGAGATTATCAAACTAGATTCAGTCTTGAATTGAATAGGTTGCAAAAGTGATTGCAACGAGAAAGAAAAGTGTGTATATATATTGACTAATCTTAATCTAATAAAGTATTCAGAACTCAGTCCATTATTTCGTTTTTTCAACCTCCTATGGCATAATTAGCTCAGAGTTTGGCTCTGAACTTAAAATTTATTAAGTTCTGAGGTTCAAATCCTGGCGCGACCATTTTTGCAAATTTCAGCGTTGAACCCAACTTCAGACCTTGGCAACAGTCTAAAGAACTGTAACGCCAACAATGACTTATGTTGTAGGTGAAGGTAACTGAACTTAGATAAGTTCCCCAAGCAGAAGTTTTCCCAGCAACCAATTTCCTTACCATCATAGCTAGCATTCCTTTGACTCATTCCGGCATTCCATTTATTTTTGGCCTATATGTAACTGATACTCCTCTGATTCAATCAAATTATTAAGCCTGGATTCCATAGGTGGTAAATTTGGTTCCATTATATTTCAAGATAACATGAGGGCATCCATGCTGGTATATCACTTGATAAAAATAAACTTCGCTTCGGTCACAGCATCCACTTTACTTAAGACTTTGGTTTCTACCAATCTAGTTAGATGGTCTAATGCCACTATGATGTATTTCAAGCTCCAGTATGGATACTCAGATGTCCTATCAAATCTACTGACATAGTGTGCCACAAGAATTTTGGGTCTACTAGCCTGTATTCCGTTATATTCTTATAAGGTTTGTGGAGTTGGCATTCCATGCAACAGGCCAGGTTGTCGTCAACATCATAGTTGATTGATTCCCAGTAGTACTGGCGAATATTTCCATGTTTCCTAGGCCACCATGGCGAACAACTTTGTGTGTAGCTCAGATTATTTCTGTTTATTCTGATGGATTTAGGAATAAATACGTTTTCTATTAATCGTTTTATAAATTGTCCATTTTTCATCTCAATGTTTTCTATCACTTTTCTTAGTGCAATTTAGATTTCTTGGGGTTCATCCCAAACATTGCCTTCAATCATTTTTGAAAAGTCCACTAATAATTCCAAATATCACCATAATTCTCCTAAATTTGGGTCTAATGAATTACCCTCTAAGTTCAATGATTTCTCATTCAAATTTAGGAGAATTCCCATTGTCTAAAACAGAATCCACTTCCACAAGGTTCCATCCAAAAATCAAAACCTTTGATAATTAGAACATGTCTGATAAGAGCTAATCCTATAAACAAGGACATCTCTGATCATCTGTTAATGATAAAGATCTTTCCTAATCAGTGACACGTCAATCTCTTTGAAAACTACTAAATCACACCCTATAAATATTTCTGATTTTTAAATAATAAAGATATCTCAAATACAGATCTGTTAGCAACTTTTTCTTTCTTGTTGCAAACACTTTTGCAACCTATTCAATTCAAGACTAAATCTAGTTTGATAATCTCATTTAGGGGATTAGTCTGCGCCCATGTCTGGGAGCAGTTGGGCAAGCAAGGCAAGAGGAGCAGGCGGAAGGCCCGCGGCCTCTAACGTTCAAAAACGCCCCGGAGAATCCAGCGGAATAGAAAAAAATTTATAAAACTGGCGGTCACAATTTCCCCGGAGATACTCATGTGGCAAGCACGATGCAACCAGTACATCAACACGCCACATTCCCAGCCACTTTTGTCGGTGGGAATTCAGAGTCCGTGTGTATCTGGACATCCAAAAAACAGCCCTATGGGAAAAATTTTGTGAAGATGTATACAAAATTTTCCCAACCGCGGTGTACGTTGCACCTCACTCCATGTCACGCAGTTGGCTGGACCTAGGTTTTGAAAGCAAAATTGCAGCAGATGAGGCTGCAGCAGTGTGCATAGTGGTCGACCTCCCCGAAGGGCAAAGGGTCATCAAAACTAAACGCACCAGATGGACAAAATCAAACCAAATTTTCCTCACATTTGACTTTTTGCCTACTATGGTAAAACGTGACATTTTGGAGCAACACCTGAAAGATGGTCTCACCATATACGGCGAAATACAATCTTTCGAAATGCAATGTTTCATGCTGATGCCACACCTGTGCACCGGCAAAGCCATCGCAGTTCTGACCCCAACTGAGGAGATTGTGAAGAACCTAACCCAGATCCTGCACTCCACCTTTATTGATATTGCAGGGCATACCACCCACCCATTCCGGGTAACTGTGGATAGTGCGCCCCCCACTTGCACCCACTGTGATGCATTCAGCCATAAGGCGCACGCGTGCCCCATCAAAGAGGGCGTCACATTCCAAGAGCACCACTCGGCGGCCATGGCCAGCGGAGAGGCATACTACAAACCAACCGCAAGCACCAAGGAGGCTTTCCCATGGGTAGCACAAGGCTGTTACCTATTGGTAAAGCCCATCTCCCCGCAGGAATGGAAGAAGGCCAAGCAGGCCATAGGGCTGCAGCCAAGGAAACGGCCAAGGTCAACACCACCATCCTACACTCACAATGCCAGGAGGACATGGAGACCTTCGTGGCAGAAGCAACTTGGGAATCCATCACCCAATCAGATTGGGAGGCCCATGCTGAACAGGCCACTCAATCCGAGGATCTGATGGGAGATTCGATCTCACCCAATCATTGCACCCAAGCCCCAGTCAAAACTGACTTGGGACCTATCTCAACTGAAAATTTTTTTGCCCCACTCGACGGTGCACCAAACTTATCTGCACCACAAAAAATTCGTCTGACGTCGGGAAAACAAAAAGCAAAGGCCAAAGCCAATGCGACTCTTTCCATAAAAATTAACAAAAACCCTGATAGCGTTGCTGCTAATAACGGCGCTGCTGTGAAAGCCCGTGGGGACCTGGAAGAGGCTGGTGGGCCTAGGGGCCCACCCCTTGCACCTAAGGTGCTATGGGGGAAACCTTCACTCTAGGGATGCTGAATATTGCCAGACTCAAGGCCTCCCCATCCTGGGCTAGGAAACTGAGTTTTTTACAAAACAATTTACCCATGGATATCCTGGCCATCCAGGAGTCCCACTGTCCACGAGGTTCTGAAGAAGCTTGGAAAACAATGAACCTACCATCCCTATCCTTTTGGTCGAAGTACTGTGGGGTGCTAATTCAGAAAAACAATTTTTTCAAATTTACATCTTCAGAAACATTCCTAAATGGCTGAGTGCTCGTTGTCACCTTCTCATGGGCCGATGTTGCGCACAAAATCATCAACATCTATGCCCCAAACAGTGCACATGAGCATCGGGAATTTTTCTCATCAGTTAAATCCCTTCCGCTACCCCCCAATTCCTTCCTAGTTGGTGACATGAACTGTTGGCTAACCTCACCAACGGACCGGTGGCCGCCCTCACCCCACGCCCCACAGGGTCACGTAGAACTACGCGTTCTAAAAGCCACCCTTGGGTTAAGGGATGCACTGCTGCGACATGCCCCACTGCCTGAAAATATGACGCGTCCCCACATACATAATGGCCAATTAAGGTCCATGACCCGCATTAACCTTATTCTAGCACCGGCGAAATTCCAACCCCACATCTCCCACTTCAAAACAACAAAAATGGAATTCTCCAACCATCGACTGGTCTTAAAAACATACCACTTACCCGTCACAGTTGTAAAGGCCCCACATTGGTGCAAAATCCGCCCCCCCTGAGCTCGCGTTGCCAGGATTTTCCATGTGGGTGGAAGAGGCAACTTTGGCAGAATCATTAGCTGCACCATTTTGCGCGGACCCCATTTCCACATGGGCAACTTTCAAAGAAGACACCATCCGCCACTATCTCCATCTCTCCTCCAGACGCTCACGAGCCACATCGGCAGTTATATCACGCGTGCTGGCAGAATTGGCCCACTTGGAGTCCAACATTCCAGCCACAGGATATAGCCCTGCATGGGTCTGGAAGTGGGCGGAGGCAGCTGCCCACCTCAACGCACTTGAAAGACAACACAAACATCAGGTTTGTGTCCAATACAGAGCCACACGCATCACTAAAGGTGACAAGTGCACCGCATACTTCTTCAAAAAAATTTTCGCACCACGCCAGAGTGTGGCCTGCACACAGGTGTGAAGATCAGATAATTTCATTGCGGACACACTGGCCGAAGTGGCAATTGAAATGCAAAGATATTACTCCGAGTTATACCAAGCTGAACCAATTCAGCCAGCTGAAATGGCAAGATTTCTTGACTGAGCTCATATCTGCACCATTTTCTGATACCCAGAGTAAATGAACTTAATTACTCCAAACGAATTATGGACAGCCATTTGCAGTGCGCCAAACCGAAAATGCCCAGGCCCAGATGGCATTCCATATGAGTTCTACAAAAAATATTTTAAATATATATCCCCATTGCTGCTAGCCTCACTCAACCAAAGCCTGTTGGAAACACGCCTCCTACCAGGAGGACATGAGGCCTTTACTGTCACACTCTTCAAGAAAGGGGATAGGCTAGATTTAGCCAACTGGCGCCCCATTCTCTAACAAACACAGACACTAAAATTTATAACAAAAATCATGGCTAACCATTTAGGGACTGTAGCATCTGCCACCATCTCCCCAGAACAATTCGGTTTCATTCCCAGAAGGTCGATTTGGGATAATGTGCACTCAGTGGCTAATGTGTGTCAGTCCACAGCCTCTGGGGCACTTGTATTCTTGGACCAACAAAAGGCCTATGATAGAGTAAACTGGGAATACCTTAGGGCATGCCTCCATCAATTCCGCCTACCCCCCGCTTCATTAACTGGGTGATGCTGCTCACGGAATCTGCAACAATGGCAGTGCGTGGCCCAGGCTTCCTAACGGACGTAGTCCGCCCTCAAAGGGGCCTGTGACAAGGGGACCCCCTCAGCCCACTCTTATATAACTTCAGCCTTGACCCACTACTGCGAAATGTGAATGCCCACCTCACTGGGGTCCATGTGCCAGGCCAAACCCCAGTCAAGATGTTGGCATTTGCAAATGATTGCGTAGTGGGGGTGTCTAATAACAAAGATGCATGTGCGCTCGAAGCCCTCATCCAGGAATATTCCCGGGTAAGCAACGCGGCACAGAGCACCTCCAAAACCGAAATTATCCTCCTTGGTCGGTCTCAGAACTGCTGGGCCCCAGCAAGTAGTTCCCTACCCGGCCCATCTGCTCGCCCACGTCCACGCCGTACTAACTCAACACACACCGCTCCACTGGTGCTCCCCTTTGTTCCACGTCCTACCATAGGACCGGTACGCCATCTGGGCGTGTGGATGTAGGCAGGTGGATATGCATCAGCAGTAACGGAGGGCCGTATACTGGACAACGTGACGAAGCGAATCGCCTCTCTCAGAGCCCACCCTACTACCCTCACTGGCAGGGTTGTTCTTGCCAACTCTATGCTCCTATCCAAAGTCTGGTTCGGAGCCCACGCCATCCCCTTCTCCCCAAGCTTCTTCAAATCTCTGTATGCTTTGCTGCAAGGATGGCTTTGGTCAGGCCACCCTCCACCAGTATGGCTAGAGGTCATGTTTGGCCCTCATCATCATGGTGGCATGGGCCTGCTTGACTTCAAAGCCCATGCCGCCAAGATCCTGGGCACCTGGATCGCGGCTGTCACTGCTCCTACACTCCCATCCCAACACTGGTCCCGCGCAGCCCGCTCCAACTTTTCCCAAGCCTTGGGCCTCAATAATCCATCAAACCTCCAGTCTCTGATGAAATACCTCACATCACACACATCGGCCACAGGTCCTCACGGGACAAAAACCCACTACAAACGAATCCTACTCTCCATGCGAAGCGCAGAGTGGAGAATTTGTATTAGTGGACATACAACCCGAAGAGGCCGCCCCTCTCCTCAGTTCACACAAGAGGTACAGGGGCTACCCATCCATGATGGCGTGATCCCCATTCGACCCCAAGTCCTATCCAGGGTGGACTACCTGGACATGATGGACATCCCTTATTCCACTGAGACCCAAAATACTATCTGGAAATACGCACACCATCCTCTGTTGCAGCCTCAAGTCCGCTCCCATGTGTGGCGCTGCCTGAGCAGGTGTACCATACAGCTGAGCGCTCTAACGCTTTACACTCATCCTGTGTCATGTGTGGCCAGTATGGAACGCTGTTCCACCGCCTGGAGAAGTGCCCCACCTCTAAAGTGATATGGCGCGAAGTTCCAACGTCTGCTAGGCCAGGATCAAACGCATCCCTTCAGTCTGTCAAGAGATATGTTTGCTTCATCAATGGCCTCCCCCTCCCACCCTCCCTCTGTGCTCTGGTAATTGCAATCGCCATGTGGACTATCCACACGATTGAATGGATGCCATCGCTGGCTCCATCCCCACCCTCCCTGAAGCTGTCCACAGATTTCAGTCTCATTTGGTGGACCACTTTCAAGCGTGGATGTTTGAATATCTCCCACCGCGTCGCTGACAGCTGGTCTCCTCCTGGTTCCCAGTCTGGTTCATCAAATCAGACCCCTTCCTCCACAAGTGCTCAATAGTGGCTACGGCCCCTTCACACGTTCCCTCCCCCTCCCCATAAGTGGCGTTCCCGCTGGCAACAAGAGATAGCATCGCTTCTCTGGGGTGCCTCCCCTGGTACTAAGTTTTGTCCTGTCTGAGTCATATTCGGAAGTGTCCAACCCATGGTCGGCCTTCCCGCAATAAATTTAAATCAAATACAGATCTGTTTTAATTCAACTTAATAAGTTGAATTTTATATTTTCATTTCTTAGTGAGAAATCTCACTAAGATGACACTGGACCTTAAATTTAATAAAATTGACGCCTTTAAAGTACCTGAACTTGGATTTCAGTGTGAAATCCAACAATCCTTAGAAATAACTCATCCATTTGATGATAGACAACTTAGACAGCAGGAAATCTTAATAATCTGTCAGCGTTTGATGCGCTGCTCCAGCCCAGTGTAGTATCTAAAATCATAGGATTTTAATTTTTGAGCCCTTTGGGCCAGTTTCCCCTCTGTTCATTCAGGTTATGAAGCTAACATAAAGACTAGTGGTCTGTCACTACTTTGAAATGCGTTCCATGGATGTACACTTGTATTTGCCTTCATGCATAGATCACCATCAAGGCATTCACGCTCTGTCATGGTATAATTCCTCTCCGTTGGCGTTAGTGTTTAACTCACATACGTCACCAGATGTTCTTCCCCATCTTCATCCACTTGACTCAAAACGGCTTCAATTGCATCAACAAAGCATCAGTTTAGATGATAAATTCTGATCAAAATATAGAAATTTTAAGATAGGACTGGTCATCAAATATCAGCGTAATCCATCAAACAACTCTTGGGATTCTTCATTCCACACATATACTTTTTCAGATCCTTCAATAAATGGAATAAAGGCTCCACGATTTTTACAAAATCCTTAATGAATTGGTGATAAAAGTCAATCATACCAAGAAATACTTGGATATCTCAAACACTCTGGGATTAACATACATTTGATTGCCATAATTTTCTGCTGCTGGTGTTACAGCCCATTGTTGATAACAAACCCCAAGTACTCAAGCTCCTTCTCTAAGAAGTGACATTATTTCAGCTTGATTTTCAAGTTTTTCATTGCCAGGCGCTTGAACACTTTTTTTAAGTGCTCCAAATGGTCTGTGAAGGTCCTGATAAATACATTTATATCATATAGATATACTAAGACGAAGGATAGCTTCAGATCACTAAGGATAGAGTATATTGCTCTCTAGAATGTGGCTGGCGCATTACATAATCCCTAGGGCATTTGGGTTGGCTGATAAAGTCCCTGTGCGGTAATTTATCACATATTTTTCTTAATACTACTTTAGTAAATTTGATTTGCCAATAGTCTGAAATCAAGTCCATCACCAAAAAGTAGTTGGCGTTACCTTGGCGTTTAAGCGCATCATTAATCCTCAGCAGTGGATAAGAATTTCTTTAGTGCTTTGTCCAATCAGCGATAATTGATCACCACAAAATTTTATCTTTCCATCTTTTTTACAATGAGGATTGAACTCGCCCATGTACCTGATGATGGAATGAGGAGCCCATTCTCCACTAGATTTCTGATTTCTTTGCTGACCACAGCTTCAGCAGCTCCAGACCTTTGGGCAGGTCTCATTCTTATTGACAAATATTCCCCAGTATCAACCTTACAGATCACGTTCTTTGAAAATCCCAAGTCAAGGTCATATTGGGAATATCTCTTGATACTTCTCAATAATTGGAGCATATCTTCTTGCTGCTGTTCATATTTTTCAGCCAGCTGCTCTCAATCTACTAGACCGTTGACACTTTTGGCAGTTTTCGCTGAAAATCACATTTTGGTTAGAATTCCAAAATCATGGAATTTGCTATTCTTTTGCATCAGATTTAGATGAAGAAATGCTGTGACCTGATTTTTTGCTATCATCATCTGTTTTTTTTCCAGACATTCCAGTAGCACGTCATTTCTCCGTATCATGGCATAATTATCCCTGGCGCTACCCATGTCTCAATTCTCAATTTCCTCCATTGGCTAACAGCTTTTCCATATAGTTGCTTCAGGATCTCAAGCATTAACCCTGTGTTAATGATGATCTACACTCCCAGTAGTAGAGTAATCATATTTTTCATTCTCAAGGGTATCCCGCGATTTTCTAGGATCCCCTTCAGCATTTCTCTCCATTTTCACCCAACTAACTTTTACTGGTTGGAAAAAAATGCCATCATCCTAAATAAAGTTTACAAAAGTGCTCTTCTTAGTCAGCGGTGGTTCTCTTTCCCGCTGATATACCAAGGGCAAGGTCTGTCCCAAAATGGTCAGGGTATTCTCAAAGTTACATTTCACTCCATATTTTCTCAGGAACTCCGTCCTGATGAGTATTTTGTAAATTTAGTTTTCCAACACAATGGCAGGAGCTGATGCCACATGAGAACCAAACTGGAGTGGTAGCACATTGTAGGCTATACAGGATTAAATTATATCTGTCCAGCTGCTCTGTAATTTTTTGGTGTTCTAGAACAAAAAAATCATTCATTTTACCAATTTTGTCAATATGATGTTGATGTGTGCTCCACTGCCAACAATTACCCCCACTTTTTTAGCATTAGGTGGTCCCAACCTACAGTGGGATATATTAATATTTAATTAATCACGTCTGAGCTCCTAAGAGCATGAGGCGAAGGCTTGGGCAAGTTGAAGTGTCAAGAAAGGATGGGGGAAAGCTTTGCCAAAGCTAGGTGTCAGCTCAAACTGACCTATTGGCCCATGGAGACATGGTAAATACTCTCAGAGCCATCTTGAAATGAACCTGAAAGTGGGTGACCATATAGGGCAGCGTCCACAGAGTGGAGTCAAAAGCGGCGCAAAGATATGAATTATGAATAGTCCATATCACTAAGCCAAATGCAAGAACCCTTAATGATTGGGAGAAATTGGGAAGTGAGAGATTGAACATGAAGTCATTGAATAGGGCGTCCTACCCAGGGTTCTGCTCGGAGGAGTTCATGGACCTTGCTCCAGAAAGGGGCTATGAGGATACAAGTAAAGAAGTGGAGGAGGAAGTTGTATGTCAGCTCTGCACATCGTGGGCAACTTTTGTGCTGGAAGGTGGGACCAATTCGATCCCCTGTTCTGTATGAGCAGTGTAGAACACGCCACAGCGTATTTGACATTTTTGCTGATAGAACAGGATGGATAACTTCCTTCCAGAGCGCCTTAAGATTACATTCCAAAGTGGGAGGTAAAAGTTCAAGGAGATGATGCCGCATTGGGGGTCTGTCCAAAGGGTGAAGTTGAGAGATAATGATTTTCCCATTATGAACCAGGGTGTGATGCCGGGGGCTGATCCCAGGGCCACTCCTTTTATAAGGGAAGGCGTGGTACACTCATACTCCCGCCCTCTTGAGTGCAAGGAGAGCCTGATTCCAGTAAAAACTTAGGGAGGGTTTAGGGCGGTGGCCTGGATGGTTTGTTAGCCATTCTACCACAACTGTTGGTGAACTCGTGGGAGCCCTAGAGAGGCTGCTAAGCCCTGGCGTAAGGCTGGAGCCCATTGTGACAATTGAGCTATATCCCTACAAATGATGAGCTTAAGGAACCCCGTCAGTATTGAAGTGGCATGGGACCTAATGTCCAAAAGTTCTAGGCTCCCTTTACTGTGGGGTCAGGATATTGTGGTCAGAGCTGTGGATGGGTGGTTGGATCCCCATATCCAACACGAAGCATTACATTTAACCTCATGTAGAAACTATCCGTAAAGGGGCAAACATGAGCGAGAAACCATAGCTTTGATAGAAGAAAAACTTCGCCATCAGGGCGCGCCCCTAGGGGGTAATACGCCGCCATCTCCAGCTAGCTACATGAGCATTAATTGCATTGAGCAAGCAGTCCTCCTTATCCTTGATTGCGACCCCTTGTGGTGTGGTGAGGACACCTAGATGCCGAAAGGTGTTCTAGGTAGGTTAAAAACCAAGAGGAGAGGGAAACGATGGGGTACCCATATGCACGATAATGGTTTTAGAAGTGTTAACTCTTGCATTGGACGCCTTGGAGTAGAGATCCAAGGCCTCCATGGCCAAATCTAGGTTTTTTTTGCATCAAACTGCTACTGCTGTGTCATCAGCAAAGGCTATTTTGCGGGTGGGGGGTTTCTCAGGAACCTGAATACCCTAAAGCTGTTCCCATAATAGGGCCAGAAGAGGGTCCAAAGCTATGTTGAAAAAAGATTGGGCTCAGTGGATCCCCTTGACGGAGACTCTATTTAACCATAACCGCTGCTGTAAAGTCTGTTGGGGACAGTTCCTTAGTGTGAAGCTGGGCGTAAAGCGCTTATAGTCATGTACTAGCTTGTGGTGGGATGTGGAGGCAGGTTAGGGAGGCATCCAGATACTTTCAATTTACTCGATTATAAGCTTTTTCCATATCCATAAGAGCCACAAAACCATGCGTTTGAGACGAGGTGGCTGACAGGGTTTCCAGAAGCCCATTGTAATTGTTCCAAAGCGATCTCCCTGGAATGAAACCATGTTGAGCTGAGTTGAGGCGTGGTGCTGCCCACTTAGTCAAGCGGTTTGTTAGAAGCTTAGTAAATAGTCTGTGGTCTGTGTTTAATAGTGATATTGGTCGCCAGTTTGCAAGGTCCTCTCAGCTCACTTTCCTATGGATAAGGATCATAATTGATCCTCTTGAGTAAGAGAGTACTCCCCTCTTCTGGCAAGAGGATTGAGAAAAGGGGCTGGGGGGCCTTTGTAACTGCGACAGGATCCACTAGAAACACCTCAAATGGTATACCATCTGGTCCTGGGGGCCTCCAGGCGTGGGCTGTGGAGTAAAATGTCCATTAATTCTTGCTGTGTAATTAGTGCAGGAAGTTCTTCATCCTCTGAGTAATTAACCAATGGTTCTGGAGACCCTCCAATAAATTTGTGAACATCTGCCGGGATTACCCAGGAATCCTTGAGAAGGGATGAATATTAACGGTGGATCTCGCTGGTGATTTCCTCCTTGTTTTTCGTGAAGGTGGTCCCCACCCTCAAGGTTGCAATCTCCTGATCCTTTGAGCGGGCTTTATGCTTCTGGTAAAAGAAACGGGTGGGCTGTTTCCACTGGGTGTAGTAACGTGATGATGTGAAGTTTGCTGCATGTTTTTCTTGCTCAGTAAGTTCCAGCTGGTATATCTCTTGGGCCAATTCCCACGCCTACAAACATTGAGAGGAAGGCACCGGTTTACAATTTCTTTCAAGGTGTATTATTCTAGCTTCAGCACGCTCGACTTTAGCTTAGGACACCATCATTTGAGCCTTAGTCCAAATGTAAGCTACCTTTAGCATCCTTGCTTTTGTATCAGCCCATTTTTTTGTAAAGTTTACAAATGAGTTGAGGCCATGTGCTCTGGCTCAAAAATGGCTGCATTTATCTTCTCTCTTGAAAAACTGGTTGTTCAAGAGCCCTGAGCAATCCTTGACCAAAATCTTCTCGATGGTCTTAAGATTGTTGTCAGGATCACTGTGAGGGATCTGCGATCACTTATAGTGTTATCTCAGGTTATGGGAGATGAAACTCAACCCACCAGCAAGGGGCTCACTAGGGCTATATCAATCCTTGAAGCTGATATATAACCAACCTGCACCTTGAGTCTGAGACATACAGCCAAGGCCAGACGCTGATGAGGGAAGGGCATCTGTGAATCCACTTGACCTGAGGAAATCATGAAGCTGAGCGGTACCTTGTCTGTCTTGTGTTGCACGAGGAAATGTGTTTTGCACCCAACTTAAAAGTGTATTTGAATAACCCATAAGCACTGTAGTGTATGGTAGTTGTAGTAGAGCAAGTTCCTCCAAAAGACGGTCCTGCTCCAGGCCTGCATTCGGCAGGTATATACTTGCAGCAAAGAAGGAAAACTCAGGGGTAGATAATTTAGTCAAGATAAGGCAATCATCAAGGTATTTCAAAAATGGGTGGGTTTTCACCCAGGGATTGAGGATAATAAGGCCTACATAGTTTTTCCAACGAAAGTACCTCCAAATTGGTCATTCCATGATTCTATTTCAGAGGGGGGACATGGGGCTTCTGGGCGACTGCAATATCCATGTGATTCGACCAGAAGTTGCAGAGAAGGCGAGCTCTCCGCTTGTAAACTCGCAGCCCATTAGAGTTAATGGAATGCAGGGTCAGGGTTCCCCTTTGGGGCCTCATAGCTGTCTCCTTCCATATCCCAGGTGGTTACCAGAGCTTAAACTAGCATCAGTAAAGCTGCTCATTATAAGTCCTTGAGCATGACTTTTAGCGCCAATCTAAGCAGATCAAGTTGAGGAGGGGGGTTATTTTAATCTGAAGGTCCTGAGGAGCCTGTAAGCCAGCCCAGGATACTACCCCCACTGCTCTGCATAGAGTATCCTGAGGGCGATCCATGGACTCCTCCATTTGGGCATCCTCTGAAGTATCAGAGTCCATGTTCACCTCCTTCAATACAGAGAATGAAGATTGAATTGCAATTCCCTTAAATGGTGGGGGGATGATGGTTTAAGCCTCCACCTCTACTTGGGATGCTCCATACCTGCTCCACTCTCTGAGTTCCTTGTGGTACCAAATTAGTTTTAGATGCTGCACCAGGACTAGCTTCCTCTGGGTTAGCTTTATGTGAAGCAGATTTGCGTTTAATTTGTGCTGGTGAAGGGTCTGGCAACTTAGAAGGGGTGCCAACTGGTAGAGGTTTTCCGCACTAAGGGAGTAAAGTTTTGCTACTGGATGTGCCTGCTCAACTGCCACCTGAAGGGCATCAGGGTTAGATTCTGTAACGGTACCCAATGGGTAGGATGCGGGATTGCCGCTGCTGCTGTGTGGGAGCGTTTCTTACCTGCCAATGGAACTTGGCTACTAGATGAGAGAGCTTTCTTTCGAGCTGTACAACTACTATATATATGACCCAAAGCATTACACCATGAGCAACGTTGTCATGCCTGGTCTGGGTAACAAAGAAGATTTCTGAACAGGATCCAATGACTGCAACTCGTGGGGTCACCTTCATGTTGTGGGCCACCATTGGATTAAGGATAAATGATGTTCTAGCAATGTGAGCCCTCTGGGTAAGGGCATAATAGGCTGAGCGCACAGGTCTATGATAGAACTGACCCAAATTCCATCAATCCCCGATGAAGTGTAAGCTTTAGAGATTCTGGGTCCACTGTAGTTGGCAGATTTGATACAGTTACCCAGGAAATTTTCTCTAAGTTGTACTAGTTCTCAGTAACTGAAGAGAGCCATATGGAATCTCAATTGTAACTGAGGCTGCATGTTCTGCGTCTGCTGCAGTTGTAAACCCTATATCAATATAGTGGCTTTCCACTACTTCATGAATGGTGGTGTTCACTGAAAAATCTCTTGCTATTGCTTCAAAATAGCTAATATAATCTCTTGTATAAAACTCAACAGGATTATGCCCATAGTAGACTCTAACTGCTTGGGCAATAGTGAACCTAGGGAGTGCACGCCAACGATTTCCCGCACTATCACTCAGTTTGCTATAATCCGCATAGGTACACTCAGAATGTTGTAATATGGTCTTTACTGACTAAATGGCGGAGTTATTTTCTCATTCAAGAGAATGAATTAACTGTGCATATAGATCATGGAAAGATTCCTTGATTGCACTAAATAAAATGGATATGTTTGCCTCATTTAAACTCGTCTTGAGTAACTCATATGGGTTCCCAGTGGATCTAATCTTGTCCGCTAGTTGACGAGAATATCTGAGCCACTTCCTTGACAATTTTGGGGTCAATTACCTTCATTTTGGCTCAAGTAATGGCGTTCACGTCCATATTAGCAACCTGATATAATTAGTCACTTTTTTTATAATATCAAAGAGATTAAAAATGTCTATATCATCGTTCATAATCTAAGGAGGAACAGGTTTAATTGAGGTGCCATATTGTTCCTTGTCTAGACAGCAGGGCCTTTTCCTGACTCCTGATTGATTTCCTTCTCCTTCTCCTGGACTAAAGTGACCTGATCCTTGGGCTTCTTGCTCCAACATTAGGCAGCTACGTGTCCAGGTTTACCACACTGGTGGCAGTGAATATACATCTTGTCCGCTTGTTTCTGTACTTTGGTCTTGTTTTCTATCATGACTCAATTAGGTTGCTCCTTATACATCTCGGCGAATTTTATAGTATTTTGGGCTCAATTTTGGATCACTTTGAATGTTCAGTTTATGGCTTCAAAAGTGGCTCCCAACACCTAAAAATGATCCACCATTTGAGATGTGGACATTTGCATCACTAACGCTGAAGCCATTGTTTGGTGACAATAATAATATGGCTGTAACACTGCTTGCATCATGATTCAGGCATCAAAATCAGTTAGCACTTTTACACTTGCCTTGATCAGTGATTTCTGGTAGGTTTGGTCCATGAAAGCTACTAGTGTATCATCTTTTTGGAATTAAATCCCCATTTAATTCCTGCTTGCGGTCAGACATCCGCATAAGGCATCTGAGTTATAGCTTAATAGCTTCCTTGGCCTCCTGATAAGACTAATTGTCCCCATTTAGATGGGGTAACACCAGACTCTGACAATTAGTGTTAAGGCAGTTCAAGACAGTCATTGCCTTTTGTCAGTCACTGAGACCAAACATTGTCATCTCGAATAATTGAAAAAATGCAGGGGCGTTATCCAGATAGAACACAGGTAATTTTTGTGTGCTTCAAAATCCATCCGTGGCTCCACTAGCAGGTGAATCCTGCCCATAAACTCTATTGACCAGGGGAGTAACTTTGGGTGTCATCTTATAAAATTGTTCCAAACAACCTAGGCATAATTTTGTGTTTATGATTCTTTTCAACTGGAATGCGGGCGTTTTGTTGTCAGCTTCTTCTGCTCCATTTGTAAACAATCACATTTATGGCTCTCCAGTTTATATATACGCTTCAATTGCCGCACTATTACTTCAGTAAGCCAGCATTTGCGCTCTTGATTTGCTTCTCTCTCAGCCTTCTGAAACAATACTACTTGGATTAGATCACCCTCCTTGTGCTTCAAGGATTTGACTTTTCCACAGAGGTCATTGGTGATTTTCTCCAATTGTTCATCCTCTTCCTCAGCCTTTGTCACAAGTTCTTCCAAAGCAGTGTTTTGTACCATGACGCCAAGTTGAGCATGTTCTTGTTGAAAGTCTCTAGTTTCATACAAAGATTGCATAGATCGTCCTTATAAGACATTTTCAATACAATCATCATATCAAATTTGCTAAACTCAACTACCCCTGGAGTGAACACCAAGAGTTGAAACTTGGAGCTGATGATGACTTAACTGAGAACTAATTGTTAAATTATGGTATTCGTTTCCTCTTTCTGGAAATAGCTCAATTTGAATCCCATTATTCAACTGCACAAGTTCCTTGTATGTGCATTGTTTAACTTGTTAATAGTAAGTTACAATGGGCAGTAGTAGTATGAAGACTACTAATCTAGTAGCTTGTTTTATCCAAGTTAGTTATTAGGTCCAACGCCAAACTTTTGCTCGTCCTAATCTTGAATTCGTCTGGGATTGTAGAGAATTCTTATCTATATCGTCTGGTATAACTTAACCTAGGATAACATTCAGAGGTTCTTCTTCTTTCTTGTCACGTAGAGTTTGCAGAGATAGAAATAATATAGAAAAAGGATCTTTTAGTCCTTCCAACAACTCTAATCACAAGAGCAAGACAGTCTAGATAATAAATTTATTTGAGTTTTGTTATCTAAAACCATCTGCTTTATTATAAAACTCAAGTGGAATTTATAGGTAATTTGGCGCCTAAAACTTTGGTTGGCGCACCACTTGGGAATGGCGGCCATTGTAATAAATTAACCAACCATGGTCATGCGAAACAATGTTCTTCCTCATCCAAATAATCAGGTTCCCTCCACTACTCAACTGCGACCACTTCTAAGTTGAAACAAAGAACGTGCTCTAACATCTTTCTCAACTCTCATTAAATTACCTTTATTTGGTAACAACCTGCTTAGGTAATGTTACTCTTAACCATAAACAGCAATTAGTGATCCAGAAAAGGTTAACTCAAAAGGTGCTGTACCACAGGCGGCATTACTCGCCAGCAACTCATAAACAACTTAGTCAATAAGCAACTAAACTTGATTGATTCCTATAAGCCAATTAAGTTACTAATAATGAAAGCGACACCCTAAGTACTTGTTCTTTGTCAGGGATCATCCCCAACAAAAAAATCATAAATCTGGCAGATCATAATCCCGTGGATCAAAAAAATCACTGAAAATATTTCTCTGAATATAGTTATCATAGTTACAATGGACAACTCCATCCACTAGCAGGATGAATCCCCTAGTGGACAAGCAGATGAATCATAATTGATGAGGCTGGTTGAGGTGGGCAAAATACCAACATTCACGCTTTTTGACAAAAGGGGAAACTTGACTTCACTTGATTTAAATTAATTCTAACTCATAGGCAACAAAATAAAGTTACAACAGATAGACTCAAACCTCAAAACACTGGAACTGGGGCTCTATGTCTGTCAGAAAATTATATATGTCTGGAGGCTAAGCCTAAAATATAACTTGTGATCATCGGCTATCCACCAAAAATACACTAAAAACCCATTAGTAATAATTTAATAGGATTTTATGTCAATTGACAATAAAATATTTGACCTTGAAAATATGATTTCAAAGGAAGAAACCACTTGAGAAACAAAGTTTGAAGAATACCAAGTATTTAAGTAATTAAAACTCAGCTGCATGGTGGAAAAAGCAAACCCACTCCGCTGAAATCTAAAAGGTGACAGTGGAGTGATCCCTTTAACTAGCATAAGAATGATGATGATAAAATAAGGAGGGGACCTTTGGGAAGATTAAAGAGCAGTGCAACACTGTCAGTGAGAGAAGAACCTAGCAAGGAATTCCTGGAATGGGTGGTAGTGCAATTATACAAAAAAATAAAGATATTTTTATATATGCTTATCATTTTGTTTATATTTTAGTATAGTTTAAGGGAAGGAGATTGTCATATTGCTTTCTCATTGCATTAGTGGTACCTAGATCCTGTGCAATCTTCTAGTTGATTTAACTCATTTAAAAAAGCTATCCACAAGAAACGCAATAATCGTGCTCACTACAGGGGGCCCACTGATTCAACTCAAAACAACAACCACATTGTGAACCATGTACAGTTTCAACCTCAAACCCAATTATTACTTTCAGGACCTCATGGTTTTCATATTTAAGTACAGTGGCGAGCCAATGGAGACCTTGGATGAGGAACTTCCTCTCTTCACTATGAGCACTACAAATGATCCATGTGACACCCCATTAGAGATAAATCTTGAAGCATCTCTGACGCTGAAGTCAGCCCAACACGGGAAGTCAACTAATGGTGCCCTTGAGCAGCTCCTCCACATCATGGAGTGGCCACTTAGAGGATTCTGCCTCTATGATGAAGATACCTGTTGGAATCGCATTCCTAATTGAGGTCAGCATTGGCTAAGGATAAAGCTCAGCATTAACCTCTGGGTTTAGTCAAAGATTAGATCTTGCTCCCCCAGGTTTATAGCCTCAAATGCTTTAATTTTGTAGGATATATGCTTACAAGATTGAGAGGTTGTCTGAAGAGCATAATTAATTCTAATTGGTATACCGTTGTTTATTTTACTAGTTGAGACGCCAATAATGGCGAGTGGATTGTAATTATTGATATGAATTATTACATGATGAGATTATCAATTGGATTACCTTTTCAAGAAATGGACTATTGCTAAATTGATGAAACCAGAAAAGCTTTAAATCAACAAGTTGATTAATTTTTAATCTGAGACCACTTTATGAGGTGATCAGGAGTGAAGCAAGTCCAATTAAGGTTAAATTGATCCACATCTAGATGCTGCCTCACATGTGATATATAACTATATCTAATGAACGAATTCAATTACCCATAAGCTGACGAATGCCATATGATTTAGCCTTTTGTAAACCAACTGCCGTTAATGCAACCTCAATCAATTCATAACCTCCACACCCCTATTCCCTTTTATATTCCTCATGATAATATACACCAGTCTATCATAATATTCATATTTTGGCCACCATATTTAATGGTTAGCTTTTTATTATGATAAAATATCTTCCTTTACTTACTTTTATCTGTGCTTAAAGTGTTGTAGTGACACTTGACATTTAAAATTGTATTTAAAAGGTCCCCAAGGTTAGGTGCTGGGTTAATGCACCTAGGAGTGGTCTGAGCTACCAACTCCCAATCTGGATCTACAGAATACCCCAAATGAATTTGCCCAATCAGTAAAGTCTGCGATGGACAAGTGGGGATTAGCCATGAGGTGGAGAAGCAAGGAGTCAGGCAGCCCAGGATGGGAGTGAACCGCCGGTGCCCACAAAGAGGAGCCAATTTGCTAAGGTGAAGTTGGTGTCCAGCTGGATTGGCGAGTTTCCTGTGGACCTGTAGTGAAAGGTGCGCCAATGAAGGTTAAAAACAAAGGCCGGCAGTCTTCAAACTATTTGGCCTGGCACACTAATAGAGTCACCCATTATTTAAAATGAAAAATTCTTAACAATACCATAGAGAATAAAATTAGTATGTTTTCCAGTCAACATGACCAAGATCAGCCGTATGTGCTATAAATATCAACCTAGATGCCAGCACTACTGGCCTCACAAAATGTCTCAACTTCCAGAAGAGCATTCTGAAATACCTAGTTTCATACTTGTAGCCCTCAATCTGGCAGTTATTGAGTGTGCTGGCATGCTACAAAATAGAAATTGGTGACATCATGTGATTTGCACAGATGCAACAGAATAATAACCATATTCTGCAGGAACGCGCTGATCAAATGGTCACTCATTGCAGAGGATTGGTTGTTCAAGTTCATGCTTGTGTCACTTACATTAACGCTCCATGTATCAATTAGTGCCTCAGCTGAATCAGGAGCTGCTGCGGGTACTGAGGGAATTTAAACCGTCTAGGCCTTACTTTATAATGGATTAGAGATGTCATCACGCTTGGGGGTAATACCTAACGCTTTATGTGTGAGGTGAACAACTGGATGTCAAAAATTAACACCACTTTACCGTACATCAGGGATCATGTCACTCTCTTGAAGAAGCGTGTCACTGACTAATTGGATTCCTTAACTGTTGACATTAGCCAACTCCGTGGAGAATGAGTAACCACAGAGCAGATAAACCATGTGTTATTTTTTGTGTTTACTGCACAGGCTTGAGGTGTGCGTTGAATAGATTGTTGATTAAATAGATAAATGAGTGGTATGATTTAGAATGAAGGCCTTTATCTTAGTTGAGCTCTTCACAACCAATATGATTATGTCAGATGCTAGTGCTCTTCCTTATGATAGCTTGAAAGAACTTGAAAATATTACAGACAAGTGAAAAAATATCACTTTACTCTTCCTTTAAGGATGGCAACTTCTGGACACAAGGGAACTTTTCCCTTCCACTCTTGACACAAGAGAGCTTGAGATCTTAAAAAGCAATTCAAGACAAAGTAAAACTATCCTTCTAACTCTAGCTGGTAAGCCTTAATACAAAGATGTATAACAGTTAGATATTTATTTAACTTAACAAGTCTGCTTTACTAATTAAATCAAGGGATTTATATAGGAAAACAAGTGCCCAACTCTTATGTTGGCGCCCCAATAGGAACGGCATCTGTCACAAATGGATTTAGCCTTTAAGAGTCATTAGAAACAATGAATACTTCAACTGCCAAGTTGGATTCCGTTGCCAACTAGGTCATGACCCCTCCTGGGATGGATACCCAAAGAGCGTGTACCAACACTTTAACCCAACCCCAGAGGATTATCCTTATTTTAGATATCAACCTTCTTAGTAATGAGACCGTATGCCCATTAATAGCATATTTTGTTGCCTTTTAGGCTAACTGAAAGTTGCAAACAAAAGCTGTTGGTAACGCTCATCAACTGTCAATAAACCCTTATCAACTGGTGACAAACCCTAATCTATTCACACAAGATAATTTATTTTATTAATAATTAAACTTTTAAACAAAACCTCTGTAAACAAGTCAGAGATCCTTCACCTTAAGAGAACATCAGTTATCTGAAAGATTTGAATCTGGAAAGCTAATTAACATTACAAAGGATATAAAACCAACAATAGTTACTGTAACAATGATAACTCTCACATCTTCTATGGGGTTTCTTATATTATTCTCCCCAGCGGATAAAGAAGATTCTATTTATAATCTATTAAGCTAAATGATGTGGAAATTCTAAAATCCCAACACATCCCCCCACTTAACCAGATTATCCAGTAGTGATAGAGTTTTGGAGGCAGGCGCCACTTCATTCCAATGCTTAATCAGCCAGCATGGTTTAAAATTGATTTTGAAAGAGCTAGATCTTCTTTTTTCTTACTCAGTGCGTTTTTTGAGCCCTTTCTCCTCAGCATGTTTCTTCGTTATCTTTTTTGCTGCCGCCTCCTATAAGAACTGATTTATGGCTAAATGCACACCAGGTCTACTTCAGTTGATCTTGCCAATAATATTCTCCTGAACGCCTGTTTCCCCACAGGTCAAGGCTCTTATGACTTCACACCATACAATGATCACTTGGTTGATCTAAAAAATAAATTCCTTAATGCCTGCATTCCCACAAGTCATGCTTCTTACAACTTGATGAGAGCGGATCTTTAAATTCTCTTTCCTCATGCCTCTTCACGGTAGACCCATTTACAACATTAGCTGATCCTACAAAATTTTCACAATCTCTTTGCTATTTTTGTTGTAGTATGTCCACTTCTCCTTGCAATACAACGGAAGGTGGGAACACTGCCATATACATTTGATCACTGCAAAAGTATAGATCAATATCATTTGGATTTATTCGAGTTATGCTGACCAGGGGACAGACAGTACCGATCACAACACTTAAAATGGCAAAACAAACTACTAACCAGGTGGGAAGCAGAAACTGCTTAACCCACCATGGCAGAGGGTGAGGAGGGGTCGGGGGGTTGGTTTTCAGAAAGACCCACCTCGATCAAGGGGTGTTGGTTACAGTACTGGATCAGAGCAGAGAGCCAGGGCGTTGGGGCATCTGCATAGTGGGGGCTGAGGTCAGCGTAGTAGGGGTTTTCCACTTCTGCATCAAGATAATGATGGGAAAGTGTTTCAACAAAAGCTGCGAGGAGAACTTCAGCTTCTTTGCGGGCTTCAGGAAGTTGGGTGAAAAGGGAGATACTGTGGCGGGTGATTTTGGCTGAGGGGTTGAATGAAGCAAGCGTTGCGACATTCATAACAGCGATTTCAGCATCATCAAATAGTTTTGAGATGTCACTGCAGGGAGATTCAGGGAAGTCAGGGGGAAGAAGATGGTGGGCAGGCCATGCTGGAGCTGAGCCACTGACTGGGCCACCGCGGTGCGTAGTTTTGGGCAATGAGGAGAGGCAAAAAAAAAAAAAAAAACACCGCAGCTAAGGCGAGCTGGTGGTCACTTTGGAAGGGGCTGTATTGGGTAGAGGAGCGAAATGGCGAGGGGTAGGGGTTTCATCGAAGTTGGGAAGGAAAAATTCTGCCCGACCATAATCGCCGTGGCAGAGAGGTTGACCTGTATGCTTACTAATGAGGATATTACCTGATTCGTCAGTTTCAGCCAATAGATCCCATGGATTTTGGTTCACTGGAATAGTGGCATTTAATTTTGAGTGGGTAGGATTGGGCGAATGGGCAGCTGCCTGGGTGTGAATGTTGGTCCAAGCATTGCTCTGATTGGCTGGCTTAGATTTAGGTGGGAGAGTGAGGATGGAGGTTTTGGGTGGGGCTGATTTTCCATGTGGGCCCACTGAACGAGATTGGAGGGTGGGAGGGGGCAGCAAAGTGCCCCATACTGAACCTCCAGAGGGGGCTCAGAAGTTGCATCAGCGGATTTGGCCTTAGGGCACGCTCTTTTTGCATGGTCAATGCCAAAGCAGAGGGAACAAATCTGCCTACCATTATTGACCCGAGCCCAAAAGAAATGATCTGGCGCTGCAGCCACACTAGCGCGGGGTGGGATTTGTTGGGCTATGGTAGGGTGGTGTGGTATGATGGTGGCTGTTGCACGAGGAGCAGCAAGGCGTTCTGCACCAGATGGAATGGCAAAGATGAGGTTGGGCTGAGTGCCATAAGCCATGAGCCCCGCGACCAACTGGTCATACAAAACCTGGGGTGGAAGGTGGGATGGGAGATTTGCAAAGGATACCACTAGCGTGGTGTCTGAAGGGAGGCGAGTACGGGTTGTGGGAATGGGGGTTTTTTTATAAATTAGAGGAGTTTGTGCTGCCGCTTCAGCATCCTCCTCAGATTGGACCCCAACGTCAAAGTAGCCCTTAAAAGGGCGGAAGTCTATAAAGCCAGCTGGCGCAAAGGCCGTAGTGGCTAGGTCAATAATTGCCTTATCAGCATATGGGAACAAACGCCCATAGTCCACTCTGAGGCAATAGCGGATAGCAGAGTGAGGGAGGGCGAGAGGATGGGGGCGAGAAGGGTGGACGCGCGCCAGGTGGAGCGCTAAGTCCCGTGGGGGGACAAAACGGTTGGAAGCAGTGGGCGGGCTGTTTGAACCCGTCTGAACGCGCTTGTCTGCAGGGCGGAAAACGCTAGGTGGGGGTGCACTGCTTCCCCACACTGGAGTGGCAGGCGGCAGAGCCAAGGACATCAAAGAATAGGTTTTTGGGCAGATGGCTGTAGATAAATAAACTTAAATTTAAAATCGCTCAAAAGTGACTTTGAGCGGTTAAAGAGAGTTTTTAGATCAATATCATTTAAATACTTTTTTAGCACTAGTAGTGCCCAATCCAAACTGGGGAGCTGCCAAGCATTTTTATTTGCGAATGAGCCAAATAAAGGGACTATTAGAAGATAAAAAATTCCTAATAAAGCCCCTAAGTTATCAGCCTAGGAAGCCATATCAGAAGGTGAGGATGCTTTAGGGAAACTTTTGTCTGGCACACGCTTTAGCTGACGGATCATGGCAGACAGCATAGGGGTTGGGGCATCAGAAACATGTGGCATAATGAGGTATAATTAGAGTTTTCTTCATTAGTGAGGCCGGCCAATATCATTTAAATATTATTTTTTCTACTTTTTCCAAGGATTCTCTCCTTATAAATAACTATATATAACCATATTTTTTCTCTTTTATATATTTTCTCTATGTTTTTTTATAATATTATATATATATCAATATCTCTTAGATCCAAGACTCTATAATCTACTATGGATCCAATTCATTATATGGCCATCATTGATATTTTTCATCATATAGACATCTGTTTCTGTCTTGGTGATAATCACAAATTACATGACCATAGGGCGTCCAACTTTTTTATCCTTTAAATCCATGGGTATTGCAATAGCTACCCTATCCCTCACACGGTTTTATTGAATGCCTATCAGTTTTGATCATCCTGTTTCTTACCTTAAATTATTCTCTTAAAAGTCAAATCAAATGCATGTGATTGCTATTTGATTAAGATGTTTGCCAGTCAGGTTATATTACTCTAGACTCAAACCCCAAAGCTGATTCTACTGTTGAATACAAAATTTGTGGTAGTGAGGCTCTTTGTCCATATAAGAGTTCAAATGGCGTTTTCCCTGTCGCCATATGATAAATGATATATATGCAAAGGTAAATGAACTTAGATAAGATCACCAAGTGGAGGTTATTCCCACTACCAATTTTTGAAGCAAAAACCAGAGTCCTGTTGACTCTATCTATTATTCTTTCATTTCTTAGTGGTATGGGATACATCATTCCTCAGATTCTATTAATTTATTTAGTTTTGAAATCACATATTAAGTAAAGTTAGTTTTGTTATCATTGAGTAATACTTGTGGGAATCCATGCCAGTACACTACTTGGTCCAGTATAAATCTTGTGGTGCTCATTGCATCTAATCTTCTCAGGGCCTTGTTCTAGACCAATCTGGTTAGATGTTCTATTGCAACTAGAAAGTAATTACTCCCCCAGTACCAACATTCAAGGCCCATTACATTTATTGACACTGTTTGCCAAGAAAACCTATGGCGCACTATTCAGTATCCTGTCGCATCCTTGTGGGGCTTATATAGTTGATACTCCATGCAATAGGCTAGATAATACGCTACAATCTATTGATAGATTCCAAGTAATATTAATTCATAGTTGAACCATTGTATTACTTAGGCCACCATGTCCTATGACTTTGTGTACAGCTTGTATAATCACCAAGTGTTCTGAAATCTTAGGGAATAAGTATAGTTTTCGTGAAGAGAATTTTTAAAATTTTTATTTTTTATTTTTTTTTATTTTCCCACACTTTCTTCAGTACACTTTAAATCTCTTGGGTGTCATCCTCAAAATTGCCTTTGTTCATCTATTGGAATAATTCATCCACATTCTGGCACATGACTTGAATAGCAGTTAATCTTGATAATCTATCAGCGTTTTGATAGCCTGCTCCTACTCTGTGATAATCTCAAATTAATAGGCTTGCAGTTTCAAAATCCATCATTATAGTCACCCATCTGGTTCTTTAAGCTTATGCAACCATTGTAGAGATGAGTGGTCAGTCACAACCTTGAAGTGCAACCCATGAGTATACACTCAAAATGTTTGCAGATGTATATCACCGTGAGAAATTCACGCTCCATTACCATGTAGTTCCTTTCCACTGTTATCAATTTCTGACTAACATAAGCCACTGGATGCTCCTCCCATCATCATCTACCTGACTTAAAATTTCTCTGATTGCTTTTAACAAGGCATCCATCTGAACTATAATCTACTAATGTTTTTGGGTACTTATGAAAAGAACTAGTTATCAGATATCTTTTTCTCATCAAGCTCTTCTTAGATCTCAACAGTATACATTAATCCTTTTTGGATCCTTCAATAGCTGAAATAAGGGTTCAGAATTTCCCACAAGATATATAATAAATTGTCAATAGTAACTGACCATCCCTTTTTTTAGAACTAGTGGTGCCCAAACCAAAAAGGGGAGCCGCCATTCATCTTCATTTGCAAATGAGCCAAAAAGGAATTATTAGAAATAAAAAATTTCCTAATATAGCACATAAGTTATCAGCCTAAGAAGCCATATCAGAAGGTGAGGATGCTTTGGGGAAACTTTTGTCTGGCGCCCGCTTTAGCTGGTGGACCATGGCGGACAGCATAGGGTTGGGGCATCAGCGACATAAGGCATAAGGGGGTATAATTGGTGGTTTTCTTTGTTAATGAGTCCAGCGGTTTCCATCGCCTCAACATATTGAGCAAGTTGATGCTCAGTGAAAGTGATGAGAGCAGGCACACAAGTGAAAGAATTAATGCGCTGGCAGGTTTGGGGATAATTGGGGTTAAAAGGAGAAGTTTTTGCTGCATTGATGCAAGTGCAGCTTGCACCAAAAGCGAGATCCTCAATTTCATATTTTTCATTCTCATCAAAATCTGGGGGAAATTTGGGATGGGAATACCTTTAACAAGGGGTTTCATCTCCTCATGAAAATGTTGGCGGAGGAGGGTGTTTGCAGGAGCAGCTGCTGCTTCTACCGCCATTTTGTTAATATTTTTATAATTGGGGAAACCGTTTATAGATCAAAAACAGTGGGGATTTGAATCGGGAGGAATTACAAAAAATCTCCAAAGCGAAATTGGGCTTAACATTATAAGGCTGATCTGTATTATCAATTCATTTGAGCGCTTCAAATGGATTTAGATCAGCCAATGCTGGGCCAGCCACTGGAGTCAGTACAGCAGCAGATCCTGATTGGCTGCAAACAGTTGTATAAAGCAACTCATCCAAAACTGTATCAGCCATTGCCTCAGGATTCCATAATTCTGATGAATTTCTAAAAATTAAATTTTTGATTGGCTGCTTCTTTGGAAGCATCACCAGAATTAGCCGAGGTTGGGGTGGGAGGATTGCACTCCACTCGAAAAATTTGGGTGACAAAGCAGCCAGCCCAATGCCAGAAGGAGGAGCAGTGAAGCATTGGAGGCAGAAGCTGTGGGCACTTGAGCTTTGAATAGTAAAATTTGAAGCACAAGGGGCATATGGCGTGGCCATTTTTGACATGCACCCAAAAATGGTGATCATGTGTGGATCTGACCACTGTGTGGGGGAGGGGAATTGTGAGGTGGGTGTCATGATGGAAAGGGCGGATTGTTGCAAAGCACAAAGCCCTGCCAACTGACCCACACCATTGGGAACCACAAACTGCAATATGAGGTCTGCGTGGTAATTGACAAAGCTCCATCAGTTTGTGTTAAAGGCGTTTGGGGGAGAGAAAAGATGGCAAACCAGCAAACTGGACAATCAAAGTGGCCTCATCCAGGAGCCATGTGCAAACAGTGGGAATGGTAATTTTTTTGTAAATTTTAGAAGCTTAGATGCTGCTGCTGAATCAGCTTCTGAATAGAAGCCAAGATCAAATTACCCCTTAAAAGGGTGGAAGTCAATATAGCTAGAAGTTTTAAAAACCGGCAAGGCCATCTCAATGATGGCCGCGCTAGCATGTGGGAAAAGATTCTCATATATGACCCAGAGGCCAAAACACAAATTGCTACGTGGGAGCACCAAAGGGCTCCAGAGCACCGATTGGGAGCTTGTGAGGTTGTGAGTCAAGTCCTGAGGGGGACATAATGCCTGATAGCATTGGAAGGGCTATCAGAACTAGCCCAGGCGCACTTTGGCAGCGGCTGAAAGACGCCAGATGGCAGCGCACCACCACCCCAAGCCAGGGCAGAATGCATCAATTGCATCAACATTGGTAAGTTTTGGCTCGTTAGAGCAGTTGTTTTTTTTGTATTTTTTTAGAAAAATCCAAATTTGGCTTCAATTTAGGTATTGAAGCAAAAGAAAGATTTTTTAGTAACTGACCATCCCAAAAGACTTTTATGTCTTAATCACTCTTCAGAATTTACATCCTTTTAATGGCTACTATTTTCTGTGGTTGTGGCTTTAAACCTCTGGAGTTTATCACAAACCTAAAGTAATTTAGCTCTTTTTTGAAGTAATGGCATTTCCTCAGCTTGTTCTCTGAATTTGTCACCACTAGGTGTTTGAAAACTTCCTCCAAGTGTTCCAGGTGATTAATGAATGTCCTTCTGAATATATTAATGACGTTAAGCTTTACTAAAACTCAGGACAACTTCAGATCACTTGAGATGGAATTCATTGCCTGCTAGAAGATAGTCAGCATGTTATATAATCCCTGGGGCATTACTGTGGCTGTTATAACCCTTATGCAGTGATTAATGCACACTTTTCCTAATCTTCTTTTGGCAAATCTATCTGCCAATACTATAAGATCAGATCCAGCACCAAAAAGAACTTGGCTTCCATTAGACGATTGAGCGCGTCATCTATTCTCAGTAGCAAATACAAACTCTTCTAAGTAATATTATTCAACAGAGGTAATCAAGCACTAATTGATTTGATACGTCCTTTTTCTTCACAATAAGTATTGAACATACCCATGAATTTGACAAAGGTACAAGGAGCCCATGCATAATCAGTTTACTGATTTCTTAAATGGCTACTGCTTCAGCGACCCTGGATAGTCGGACAGGTCACAATCATATTGACGGGTATTCCCCCAGTATTAGCTTGATGAATCATATTTTTTAGTGCATCTGATGTCACTATCATCCTGAGCAGATATCACCCAATAATCTTTTAATTGTAGCTCTTACTCCTGCTGACATTGTTTACTCAGAAAGTTCTCAATTGACCAGTACATTTTTGTTTACAGCAACATCCGCTGGTAATCACATTTATGCTAGCATCCCAAAATCATGGAGCTCAATGATTTCAGTATTCAGTATTAGATGTTCTAACGCAATAACTTGGTTTTTGTCCACCTTCATCGGGTTTACTTTCATATTGGCCAGAAAACTTGGATTTCACTGTGGCATGGCATTATAATACCTGAGCTACCCACAGCTCCAATCTCAATTTTTTTATTGGTTGACGACTTTCACTTATAACTAACCTGGAATTTCTAGCATTAACCCTATGTTAACTATCCTCTGTGTTCATTACAGAATTAATATATGTTTTTTCAATAGTATCGCACAGTTCTCAAGAGTCTGAGTCAGCATTTTCCCAATTTTTTTTCAACTGACTTGTATTGGATGATAATTATGCCATCATTGTAAATAAGATTCACCGAGTATTCTACTTTTTCAGCAGAGTTTCTCCTTTTTGCTGATATACTAATGGCAATGTTTTCCCAAAATGTTAAGATATTATACTTAAAATTATATTTTACACCATATTTTACTAGGAATTCCATTCCAATGATGGTGTCATAATTCTGATTTGCTGATACTATGGCGGGAGCTGATACTACCAGTGATCTGAACCAAAGAGCAGTGCATTGTATGCCCCACAGGATGTTGAGGTATCCGGTCATGGTGGTTCCATATTCCTTCTGGTTTTACAAATCTGAAGAAATCTTCATTTGCTTTAACAAACTGGCTAAAACAATATTAAATGGTGCTCTGATGTCAATTATTGCCCATACCATTACTCAATCTGTTATCTGCATATGTACATTAAGAGTGTTAAATATGCTGTTTACTAAGTGAATCACGGCATTATTTGCTGAATCTAGAGTATAATTTATTTTCTGGACAAATCAGGAAAGGCTTCCTTGATTGCATAATAGGGAGAGAAACATTTGCGTCATCTTACTTTGTCTTAAGTAGTTCTTTGGTGCTTTCACAGTTTTGATATTTTCTGCCAACTGATGGGAATATGGCTGAGAAACTTTTATCACGTTTTTGGGATATATACCCTTCACCTTTGCTCAGGTGATTGCGTTTACATACAGATTAACCACCTAGTAGAGCCAATCAGGTATGTTTTCATCTATGAATTGATTAAATATCTATGTCATCTTTGAAATATCAGAGGGAACAAAATTGATTGCAGTGCTAGATTCTCATTTATTTTGAATTCCGATTATTTCCCTAATCTTGCCCAGTTCCCTTTACTTTAGCTTGAACCAAGTTTACTTGTTCTTAAGGATTCTTGCTCCAAAATTGAGTGAAAAAAAGCCAAATTTTCTACATTTGTGGCTGCAATTTTGGGTATATCCGCCTATTTTGGTCTTTTGGGCTTGTTAACCTTTACAAATCAACTCTGCAATTCCTTAATAGCCTAAGTAAACTTCACTGTATTTTGACTATTTTTAACAGAACTTCTTTATAGGTTTGGTAAGATGCTTTGAACGTTGCTCCAAGCATCTTAAGATACTCAACCATCAGTTATGTGGAAGTTAGGTTTTCAAGCACTGATACCATAGAATGGTAAAATTCTCTGTAGGGCCAAAGTGCCACTTGCAATGCTTTATGTGAAATAAAATCTTAAAGAACTTTTGCACCGGCCAGGATATGTGCTTCCTGTTAAAATAGGTTGGAGAAAGAAGCCAAAGTTTCATCCTTCTTGATTAATCTCCAATGAACTTCCATTTGTGGCTAGCCATCCGCACAGGGATACCAAACTCACTCATAATTGCTTCTTTAAATCTTTGTACATCCTATATCCACATTGAGATGGGGAACACTAGATTTTAGAATTTTGTGTCTAAGCAGTTCATAAAAGTTACTGCTTTTTGTCAGTCGCCATATCTGAATTATTATATCTTAAATAGATGGAAAATTTCTAGAGTTTTATCTTGCTTGAAGGTAGATAATTTTAGTATGTTCTGATATTTTTCTAACACTACCATGGAAGAGGTATCTGCCCGGAAACCCAATTAACAATGTGGTTTTTTGGGGTCATCTCTGAAATTGAAGCGAAAGCTAAAAGCATATTTCTCTGGGGCTGTACTTCTTAGCGGAAATTTCATCTATATATTGTTTGATAAATATATGTCTCCATCTAGGAGCAATGTACTTATGTTTTAAAATTCTTGTATGCATTTTAGGATTTGCGCTATATCCTCTTGAATCCAGAAGAAGTGTTCACTATCCACTTCTCTTTCAGTCTTCTAAAATAGTAGCTCTTTGACTACTTTAATCTCCTTTCACTTCAAGAAAGTACTTTCTCTTTAAGATTGTATTACAGTTACAACTTTTTCTATTTCTTCATCAGCTTTAGTCACTGGTTCATCCAATATATATTTAGAACATTTTGTGACGCCGAGTTAATCATACTTTTATTCACCATTCTTAATTTCATCCACAGCTTCTGAGGTTTTTTATACAACATTCCGCAGATAGTTTCTGATGTAATCTTTAACCTAAAACTCAACTACACCCTGTAGTGAGCCAGATGTTAACTTTTCTTGTGTTTACTGCACAGGTTAAGGTGTGCGTTAAAGTTTTTTAAGTATGTAAATGGGTTGGTGGATAATATTATGAAGACTATTACCCTAGTTGAGCTCTTCACAAGCAATATGAGTATCTTAGGTGCTGACTTTCTTCCTTATGATAAATTGAAGTTACTTATGAATATTTCAGACAAAGGATAACTATCCCTTCAACTCTTTCTCTAGAGTTGACAACTTCTGGACACAAGGGAACTTATCCCTTTCACTCTTGACACAAGTGATCTTAAGATCTTGAAAGCAAATATATACAAAGGAAAACTATCCTTCCAACTCTAGTCCTAAGAGCACAATATAAAAGTATAACAGTCTAAATGTCTATTGTAACTAACAACTTTTTTAATAATTAGATTCAAGAGATTTATATTGGGAATTTGGCGCCCAACTCTTTTGTTTGTGTTCCAATAGGAACAGCATGCATCACCAATAATTTAGCCTCTATGAGCTGTCCAAAATAATGATCACATCATCATCTTAGTTGGATTCCGCCGCCAACTGAGCCATGACCCCTCCTGGGTTGGATACTCAAAGAGCGTGTCCCAACGCCTTTACCCAACTCAGCGGATAATCCTTATTATGCTAGAAACCTGCTATTAAAAATGAGACCTTTTACCCATTAATAGCAGTTTGTGTTGGCATTTAGGCCAACCATCAAGTTGTTGCAACTAAAGCATTGCCAACGCTTATCAAATGCCAATAAACGCTTATCTACTGGTGACAAACCCCAATCGATTTGCACAAAGTAATTTTAATAATAATTAAACTATAAATCAGATCTTTTGCAACATTATCATGGATCCTCCCCAGAAAGACATCAGTATTATGTCAGAGTCAAATCCAGAAAATTAGTTATAAGTCCATAAGGAAATAAACCAACATTGACTTACCATATTAATGATAACTCCCAAATCCACTATGAATTTTTTATAATAAATTGTCCCTGACGGTTAAAATAGAAGATATTTATAATCTATCTAGATGGATTTTGTGGGCATTCTAAAAAGCAACACCTCAAAATCTTGTTCCTCAGATCTGCTGAATACAGAAATAATTAGAATGCTTGGATCAAGTAGAGGCACTCATTAGCACATACTGAGCCAGGCCTTTTCCCTATCATTCATTGAATTAGTAGAGAATGATGAATTTTTGAACAACTTGGATACTCTGCATTAATCCAATGAAGAATTTATTTTCCAAAAACATCCCTTATGAAACAACTCAATAACATGACCATCCAAATATACAACATTGAATTCAAGACTCCTTGAATGAAGAAAACCCTCAATAACAGTTAAATTTCTACAAATCCTCAAGCAGAAATTAGAAGGAATAAGGAATGACACTAAGGTTTGTGATGTGAGATTGACAAAATCAAATGAGACACCAAAGGAGAGCGTTGTCTGTGCAATCAAAGCAAGTCAGAAGAAATCATCAAATAACTCTTCACTAACCAGGATGGTAAAAAAAACTGAATAGTGGACAGCGACGGATCTGGATTTTAATACTATGCCTCTCCTAGAAAGGTCCTCTGGTAGTTGCGTAATATTGACTAAAGGAACCCATTACCCCCCAGAAGACTGCGGCGGATGCAAGTTCCAACCCCCAGCCCATATACAATTCTCATACTGATGCACAGCACCAGGAAGAAGGCAACTCAGTTCTCCACTAAATCATGCAGTCCAGAGTGAGAGAGTGTTTGTATCAAAGAGCTACCCCCATTCATTTTGAGATGGAACATGCACGGAAATTTAAAATGCTTCAATTTTTCCATCAAAGGAGCTTCAGACCGTCATATAGCAAAGCTACTGATTTTCACTTTAGATGTTGAGAGCACTGACTAGGTAACTTGCTAATCGAGGGACAGCTCAGTAACCTATCAGGAAGCCAATGTCATAGTGATAGATTATATTTGGGGGTGTAGAAAAAATGGCTCAACAAAAGGTTGACTTTTTGACAATAGGGTTCCAGTATTATGAAACCCTAACATAATTTGCTGATTGATTCACTATGCAAGCGCATATCTTATTAGGGATGAAAATATTATCCGAGGCCAACGTTGGGATTGAAATGACTTTGGTGGTGAAACCACATTGTGAGATCTTCAATGTGATAGCCCAGTTCCTCAAGGGATGTACCCCTACGGAAATCATCAACTACCTTCAACAACTAGACACATTGTTCAGACCTCCTAGCTTAGAAAGGAAGCCACTGATGGCTGTCAACAAGCCTCCCTCCTTGAGCACCCCACCACAGGCAGCCATAATCCTCCGCCCAACCTTTAAGTGGAAACTTTTAATGTCACTTGGAGAATAGATGCCTCTGGATCAATGTGGCATAACTGTAGGTAACTAGAACACTTTGCAGTACACTTCCCCACTAAGCTGCAAGTCCATATTGTACAGCTGAACCAGTAAGACCAGGATAAAAGATTGGGTGGAGTAGAGAAGGGACAATCTACGTTTGTTGCTTTGACTTCAACTGTCCAGACTTAAAACAACCGAGCTGCTCTATGATAGATCTGGAAACCCCACTTCTGAGCTGCTGTATCAGAAAACTCTGATGATGTACATGTCCTGATGTACTCACAAGCTAAGGAAGCGGTAGCAGAGGAGGACCACTGGGAGAATCAAAAGACCTACGCCTGCCATATACTAGAGCAAAGCTCTTCTGATAATTCTCTACCCTCATTGGGATTGCCATCGTTTGAAAGAGTGAATATTGCCATCCCCATGGGAATATCACCCAGGAATACCCCATAGTCGAATTGGCATCATGTGCTTCCTTGACAAAAAAAGATTCTTTTAACATACACATTCTAAACAAACAATAAAAGTTCTCCTATTCTGAGTGTAACTTTAGTGATATAATTGTGGCAAAGACCAAAATTTGCGCAATCAGAGACACCTGTGCACCTGTTAGCATAGTATTAATGAAGTTGTGTTCTTACTACTATTAAATCCTAACATAGAACACTGGGTGGTATATGGTATGGCAAATTCAACATACACCTTTTTAGAAGGGGTTTACAGTTTGATTCCTATTTGGTTTAGTTGATGTAAAAATCTGCGTCACCAACTGTGTTAGATAACCACAACTTTGACATTCTCAATGGAGCAGCATTCATATGACATTCAGCGCAGTAGTAGACATGGATGAGAAAACGGTTGAGATTCTTGTACAATGGACACCAGCCTATTTTACTTCAAGTGGAGTGCTGAAGCATCCCGCTTGCACTGGTCACATTAATCTTTCATAAAGGTATGGTTTATTCCCCATCCACTACTGGCAACTAAAAGAGGACTAGGTTCTTCCCTAGACTGGATACATGATTATAAGGGGCTATCTCTACAACCTGCAAGCGCCTTAATTATACACTTTGACCATCAAGACATAGTGGGGACTAAGCTCAAAATAGATATACTAGAGGGACTATATGAGAAAGTCTTTGCTCCATATAAGCAATCCCACCTCGAATCCCACATGGCACCAGGTATGATATACCAGGGCACTAAGAAATAAAAGTGTTTCTGGAAGACTTGCAGAAGGGGACGCTAACAGTCCAGAGACACCAGGTGGTAGCATAACTACACTTAACGACCGTTGATGAGGTCTACACTTTACATTCTTTGTATCACTAGAAAAATTTAAATTTTAAATTTATTTGAGGTACGCCAACCAGGGGTGGACATTGCCAATAAGTAAAGATAAAAAGAACTGAATGAACAAATAAACGGAATGATAAAATAAAAACAAAAATCTCCAACCAGGCAGGTAGCGAAAACCACTAACCCACCATAGCAGAGGGTGAGGGGGGTCAGGTGGCTCTTCTGCAGACATACTTTTCATGACAATATCATAATAATTGTAGAAACGGACTAAAGTTGAAAGCCATGGCGTTTGGGCATCAGCGTAGTGTTTGTGGATGGTGGTGTAAAACGATTATCATCCTCATCATCAGGATCATCTTGATAGACAGCTTCAACAAATTCCGCTAAGTGATGTTCAGCTTGAATGCGGGAATTGGGAAGTTGGACAGAATTGGATAAACTATGGCAGGTGTTTTTAGCAGATGGGCCAAAATCTGCTAGTTTAGTGACTTGCATGACAGCGGCTTTGGCATCCTCAAATAATTTACTGATTTCACTTCTGGCTGCTTTGGGGAGATAAGGGGGGTAATAGAGTGTGGTCAGCCCTAAATGGAATTGAGACACTGATTGGGCCACTGCTTTTTGTAGGCTGTGGCAATGGGAGAGGCCAACGCTGCTAAGGCGAGCTGGTGGTAACCTTGGTAGGGCGCGGCATTGGGTTTAGGAGCAAAACGTTTGTGGATGGGGTTTCATCAAAGTCAGAAGGGAAAAATTTGGCCCAACCATAATTGAACTGGCTGAGAGGTTCAGAATCTTCACTCATGATAAATTTACCTGATTTGTCAACCTCAGCCAATAGGTCCCATAGATTTTGGTTAACAAGAATAGTGGATAATAAATTCAGGTGAGAAATAGTTGAATGGGCTGCTTGGGTGCAAATGATGGTCAAAGCCTGACTCTGATTGCAGGGGTATAGTTGGTTGGGTTAATGTGGATGGTTAATTTGGTGGGGGCCGATTTCCCACTCTGGCCCATTGTTTGAGAATGTTGAGTGGAAAGTGGCAACAAAATGCCCCATTTGGGATATACTGAATAGGGTTTTGAAGCTGCATCAGAGGAAGTGGCATGAGGGCAGGATTTTTTGAAATGGTCGAGCCCAAAACAGAGGAGACAAATCTGGCAACCATTATCTACACAAGCTCAAAAAAGTGCTCAAGAACCACTGCAATACAAGCATAGGAAATTTGTTAGGCTATGGCAGGGTGGTGTGGTATTATGGTAGCAGTAGCACTAGGGGCAGCAAGGTGCTCTGCATTAGAGGGAACAGTGAAGATGAGGTTGGGCTGAGTCCCATAAGCCAGAAGCCCCGCCATCAATTGATCATATAAAAATTGGAATGTGAGGTGGAAGGGAAGGACGCAAAGGACACCACCATTGTGTGACTGTAGGGAGGCGAATTTGGGTAGTTGTTATGGGTTGTTTTTATAAAAAAGGTGAGTAGAAGCCGCTGCTGCAGCATCCTTCTCTGTCTGGAAGCCAGTATCAAAGTAGCCCTTAAACGGGAAGACATTGATAAAGCTAACTGGTGCAAATGCAGCAGTGGCCAATTTGATAAAAGCCTTGTCAGCATATGGGAATAAACGCACATAGTCAACTCAAAGGCAAAATAAGATAGTGGAACAAGGGAGGGCGAGAGGATGGTGGAGAGAAGGATAGATGAGTGCCAGGTGGAGCGCTAAGTCCCGTGGGGGGATAAAATAACTGGAAGAAGATAGCGGGCTATTCAACCCTGTGAAACCACATTTGCCCACAGGGCAGAAAACGCTAGGTGGTGGGGAGCCGCTACCCCACATTGGAGCAGCAGGCGGCGGATCTGCGGACATAAATAGGAAAACTTGTGTGGCCAGATGGCGGTGGTAAAATAAACCTTTTTAATACAATTTTTTTGAAAGTGAAATTGAGCGGAAAGAAAAGTTTTCACTAGAAAAGTTTAGCTCTGTAATTATACTTCGGTCAGTGTATTGGCCGTGATCCAAGAGAAACATTAATGGGACTATTGTCGGAGCAAAAGGTTCATGTATTGGAGCTATTTAAAATATACAAAGAGATCTTTACCACTTATGACCATGACTTGGGATGCGCTTGTGGTGTCATACACCTTTTGTATACAAGGTATCACGCCCCTATCCAGGACCACTCAATCTGCACTTCCTGATCTGTGAAAAAAGTACTTTCTGAAGAGATCAGTAAGCTACAGAAGCAAATGATGCTTAAGCCATCCAAAGGCTCTTGTATTTCGCCGAAGTTTATTGTCAAGAAGAAGGCTGGGACAACTGAGTAGTTATCAACTGTAGAAATCCAGCTATTTCTGCTTGCTGGTGCTTTAAGGCGCTGGATTCCACAAAGGTTCAAATAAAATTAAAATTAAAGCACTAATAAACAAACTGGGTTTTTATTGTTTTAATATTAGCGTTTGGAAAGAAAGATAACGACCCCTCAATATCTAACTGATCAGTGTTTAAACTGTATTGAGGGTTGAAGGGATTCAATAATAAGTTTGAGATGGCTTGTTGCAGTCCAAATAAGGAAATATGCATATTCAGCCTATTGAAGCTTGAAATACTCACTTCACTTTGGCTGAACGACAGATGCGGAATTATCTGTTGGAAATACATACCTGTGAGGTAACAATTTAATCAACTTCAGCCAATCCCCATTAGAAAATTATTTTACCTTGGGGGACTCCTGCCACACCTGTAAAAGTGGGTGGTCCCTGAGTAGGTGCTTGAAGGGACCTGGTTGTGGTTGCGGGGGAAACCATCCAATGGAAGCCCCAGGGTCTGCCACGTGGTCAGAGTAATCCAGCTTCTCAATTTTATGTTTATTGCCCATGTAGCATTCAAAATTGTGTTACCCCAATTTGTGGGGTTCCACGAATAATTGGCCAGGGTCTTTTAGCCGATCTAATCATTATTATCACTTGAAATTCTTCCCCCTAGTATCAAAAACTTGAAAATAAATGATAAATCCCCGATTCAGCTGATTTTGATCCAAAACATTCTTATTTTGCAGCTGAAAGGCAAATGTCTGACATCAACTACCAAAAACCAACAACATCACAAAAAATACTCTTACCTGCTGGCAAGAATTGATAAAATTAGACTGCTTGGGTGGCGCCCATTATTTTTTACTGCCATTGATCTGATCTTGAGTTAATTGCAAATCAAGATACCATAAAGCTGAGCAGAAGAGGTACACGTTAAAACTTCCAGAGGATTATTCCAGCCCACTTAAATGCCTCAAGGGCTGTGCAACGCCCAACTCATTTAAGAGGGCCATGTATACCATCCTAGGAGACCTCAAGTTGTTATGCATTCTCATCTACCTCAACTTCAACGTCTTTTGCAGAATTGTTTGGAGCATTTATAACATTTAGAGAAGGTGTTCTACTAACTCACTATGACCAACTAAAAAATTAAACTCCGCAAGTGCCACTTCTTCAAGGAACAGCTAGAATACTTTGGGTTCATAGTAAACGCCAAAGGACTTAGGCCACAGCTGGGCAAGATAGAAGCCATCAATAAGATGACCCATACAGTTAACAAATATGATATTCAGGTATCTTAGGCATGATCAGTTACTACTGGCGCTTTTCCTAAATATCAGCTGCATTGGGGCCCTTCTTTAAACTTTTAAATAAGGATGCCATGTTTGCATGGACATAATGATGCCAGAGCGCCTTTGACACTCTTAGGATGGCGTTGATCAATGCTCCTGTGCTGCAATATTTAATCTTTTTATTAGGAGTTTGTTGTATATACCAACACCTCACTCTTCACCGTAGGAGTGGTATTATCACAAAAGGATGATGATGGCTTGGAGCACCTTGTTTCTTATTGTATTAGAAGTCTAAACTGCCATATATGGAACTACATAGTGACCAAGCAAGCTTGCTTAGCTGTGGTTTATGCGTATAACAGTTTTTAGTAAAACTTCATGGAGTGAAACAAGGTCATGACTTATATAGCCTCTTAGCGCTGGTAACAGAATCTTTGGAAGCTAGAGGAACGCCTCACTTTGTGGAAATTTAAGCTCTGAGAGTATGACTTCAAAATAAGGTACTGCCCCAATGCAAAGCACCAGAACGCAATTTATTTATTGTGACTCCTGACTGTCACCATAATGGCAGACCTTACCAACTTAATTTACAAATAGATGATTAGGAGCAAGTATAGTGACAAACTACCTCAAGTCATTCAGGCATAAAATGGGATGACGGCCAAAACTTTTTAAAAAATAGTGAGCTATACAAGAAGGTTTACAGTGATACATTTGACTTCCAAAAAGCCCTATGGCTGATCAGATTTTATCAATAAGGATCACATGGCGATAGGACACAGAGTGCTATTTAAAATACTATATTCCTGTGACTGCAATATTACTGGGAGAACATGCACTTCAACGTTCTCAAAACGTATTCCTGATGCCATCAATGTCAAAAAGGGGAAACCCTTCCACAAGAAGACCTCCTACCATCAGGTGAAGCCCCAGTTTTCTAGAACATAGTATCCATTGATGTCACGTGACCCTTGCTGATGGGTTCAAATAGCTCCATGTACATCATGGTAGTAATAGACCAATTGAAAATAATGGTTAGAGGCACGAATGATAGGAGATCAAGGGGAAGTAACCGCTGCAAAATTCAAAAATGGAGTGCATCATTCACTGGCACGAGTGCTGCAGTTCATACTCATGGGCAATGGAAAATAACTTCACCTCACATGTAGTCCCCAAGCTAAACAAGTTAATGGCGATCCAAAGGGCACTAACGACCCCATATCATCCTGAGACCAACGGAACTGTTGAGCATGCTAATGGGGCCTTAATGAAGAACTCAGAATGCTTTCAATGGACAGACCATCAGACAGGGTGTTGGGACCACGGGTGTAATACCTCATATCCTTTAAAAATTGAGGCTAGGGGACCTGAAGTTTCAAATTGTTGAATTATACCTTTTATACTTTTCTTGGCTGAAAAGTCTTTACTCCAGACGCTATATCTGGAGTGGTATTTCCTAATAAATATTTGCTATTTTTAACATAAAATTGTGAAAAGAAGAGAGTAGAGTTTATTTTAGTCAAAGAGTCATTATAATGAAGTTTTCTTCAGTAAACCTCCAAGCTAAGATCCTGACTCATAGCAAATTGGGGATTTAGTGGTAAGTTAGTCATTTTGTTCCAATAGGATTTTCTTGCCTCATAGATAGGATTTGAACCCCAATACTAGGGCGGGAAAGATCATTGTGAATTGTCCCTGATAATGGACTAGCTATTTGTCCAAATTGGGTTCAATTCTCATCACCAACCAAGTTTAAATCTCCCATTTGGGTTGTATCTCAACATAGGGGTTCCCTCCTCTTCACCAGAGCTTTCACATAGATCAGCTATCAATCAGTGACCAAGAAAAGTCCCTTCTTCTAATCTATAGGAGGCACCCAGCCCTGATTCCGCAAATATACTCCTGTGTAGAGGATACTGATATGCTAGATCCACAATGATATTTGATGACTCTGAAATCCACTAAAAGAAACTCCAAACTGAAGCATAACCAACTTGATTGACCAAAAAAGATCAAGGATCACATCTCCAATCAACAACAGCATAATGTACTTCCACAGTTAGAGATAGGAGAGAATGTCTTGTTCAATGACCAGCACAGATTTGAAAGAAGGAAAAATTATTAAAATTTGGATTAGAATAGCAAAATAAAAAGAAAAAACATCCACCAAAGCCTATACAATTAAGGATCCAGCAAGCAGCTGGAGTATCAACTTAGTGAACACTAAGTCCCTTTGTACATGTAAACAATAAACAAAAATATTTAAAGAAAAGAAAAGAAAGTAAAGTAAAGTATATAAAAAAGATAAAAATAAATCAAAGAAAAGGGAAAATTCGAAAAGATATATATATGATTATTAATAATTATAACAATAGTACTCTCTTTCTGCTTGGTATAACTTGTCAAGAAAATTACACATATTAACAAGAAAGTTATTCTTGATCGCCCATTGTAGTTTCGCTCCAATGTCCCCAGATTCTCCGCCTGCTGCTCTAGTGTGGGGCAGCAAAACTCCCCCGCCATTTTCTGTATGACCGAAAATTGCACTCAGACTGGCTCACTCAGTCATTCCAAACCTATGGGACAATTCGTTCCTCCAAAGAATCTCGACGCCCACCTCTCTCATACCCAAGCGGCTCCTTGCTGCCCCTGGTGCTCCCCCAGAGCAACATGCGCTATGGCCTAAGGTTCAATTATGGGAAAATATTCCCATACCATGGCCAAGCCATTATTGTAATGGCACAGGCGGTGATGACTCTCACCAGCTTTATAGATTTTACATCCCTATAAGGGGTCTTTTGACCTCAGCTTCACCTGAGAAGCTGACGCCGCCACTGCAGCAACTGTGCCCCTATTTTTCCAAGGTACCCCTCTGCCTACAATTTGGACCCAGCTCCCAGCGGACACCACTTTGGTGGTCCAGTTTGCTGATTTACCCACCCATCTCCCCCCTGCAGTGCTCCATCAGGAGCTGATGGACAGTTTGGCAGCCTATAGCTCCAACCCCATCCTACAATTTGTGGTCCCAAAAGGGGCCACATGACTTTCTGGGCCTGGGCATATGCCATGATAAGCCCTGAATTTAGTAAAATCGCAGTGTTGATTCCCCCTTGCGCTATTATTCCTTCTGCCCCTGACCATCTGTTTTGGTCCCAGGTCAAGGGTGGGCAGATGATCTGTCCATTCTTTTTCAAGTTGGACCACTCAAAATGAAAGTGCCCCTCCTAAGCCACTTCCAACGGATCAGATTATTTATCCGCTGACCTCCAATCCACCGCCCACCCTGCACCAGTTTTGGTATGGGTTATGATCCTACCTTCCCCTCCATCAAAGCCTGTTGCTGCAGCTGAACCCGCAACCACAAATCAGCCTCCTCCTCGCCCCAGTGCCACACATGATTCCTCCAATCAAGCATAGGATTGGACCCCCGTTTGATCCCATGTTTCATCCAATGAATTAACCAAACCTCAACTGTACGCCGATTCCCCAATTCAATTCAACCAGAACCCATGGGAGTTATTGGCTGAAATCAACGAATCAGATAACCTCAATGAAGAATCATCTCTGCAAATTGAGCGGTTTGTTAATGCAGAATGGGACGCCAAATACCCCCCTCGCCTATATACTTGACAGCCAAATGCTGAATCATTTTGCAGTGACCACCAGCTTGCAGTTGAAGCAGCTGCATCACCAGATTGTCATCCCCTCTGAAAATCTTTTGCCAAATAAGCGGTGATGCTCACAGGAGGTATTCCCCCTCCTGTTATCCCCTCAACCCTTACCCCAAAGCAAAAATACAATAAATCAGTTACACAAAAATGTCAACGAAGTTATCCAGAACGTGGTAATGCTAGCACAGAATCCTAAATCTAAGATTAACTGAACCAATATCGCCAAGTTTGTTAAACTCCCACATGCCCACATAAAAGCCAAAAAAGCTTTAGCCAAATATATGTGCCATTTTCCTAGCTGGCAATTTCTATGAAATACCAATCATTAGTGATATTGAATCGCCTGCTGCTGATGCCCCGACGCCATTACTGTCTGCCTTGACATGTACCCTACTCTGGGAGGAGGATGCTGCTGCTGAAGATGAGCCCCACAATTCCCCCTCCCTTCCGCCATGGAGGGATAAGCAGTTTCTTCTGCCCACCTGGTTGGTTTTTTCATTCAAAATGTTTCATTCAATCCGCTCATTAGGGCGTTTTGTCTGAACCAATTAACTACGTTAGTTTTAGTTTTAATTTTTTTTGGTAATGTCCATCCCCTGGTTGGCTTACCTTAAATAAATATAATAATTTTAACAATAGTAGCGATTCTAATATAATACTAGATTTACTTTAATAGAAAACAGCATATGAAGGATATGTACACCTAAATCCCATAACACACCTTTCTATTTTACTACTATCCCTCTTTAGCTGTCTCCTGTGATAACCACCAAAAGAACGCCCACTTTGTCAACTTCCACCTATGTGACTTGGGTGACTTGGCTGCACTAGGCGCCATGACTTGTTCTTGTATGGGGCAGACTTAATCTCAGGAGAGAGTGTGGCGTCAGTGACAACGCGGAGTACAATCTTCCCTCATGATGTGGAGAGGCCTCCATGGACAGTTCACTGGGCAAGAAAGAACTAGGAGCACATGGGCCAGGACAACGAAAAAGGCAAAACTATAGAGCAACGATCAAGGTGGACGCGCTCCTTCACAACCAGGATAAAACCTCATAACCACAGTTGCTGAAAACTGTGAGATAGAAGGGATTAAGCGACTAAGAGGGTATTATAAAACGTTGGCACTGAACGAGGAGCTGTGTCCTAGTCTGTGAACAAAAGGACGCTCCAAGTACTGAGAAATATATGAGGAAATCGTCAAGGCTGGGATAGGCTTTGGGAAAAGAGGTGGACGCATAAAAGGCCGCCTGATGGGCCCACTCAAGTGTCAGTAAATCCTGACATGAGTGGGATTCCTGAGATTACGGATATTATCCTCCAAATCATGAAGATATGTGTTGAAGCTAGGTCAATTAATTGCATACCAAAACATTGTTGCAATAATATTAGTTCAGTTAAATTGCTTAACTTACCTAAATTGCATTGATAGTGAGTCAAGTAATCGCATAAAACTATTTATAATGACACTGAGACGGTTCCTAATACCCTTCACAATAATATGCAAGGCACAATTACAGAAGCTCAGAAGAAGAATAGTTAACGTTTAAAAATCAACTAAGCTTTGGTAAGTACATAAATCTGGATAAAAATATATAGTTTAACATTTTTATGATTTATTCACGGTCAATAATAATATTTTATATAATATGAAGACACTATATAAGTTATTTACTATAATGTTATCAATCCCAATCTACCACTATAAACTTTGAGAAACACCCTTCCACCTTTCCCCTCCTAAAATCATATCTGTGAGAAACTTCCATACCAGCATACCCATCATTTATTATAATTATACGCATCTAGTTTCCTTGTCATACTGAATCCAATCCCTTGGTTATGCTATTTCATAGTTATCTATCCCCAACTGGGACAGCGGTACAACAGTCCCTGACGCCAGGGTGTAAGTTATCCTCTAGCCATCTAGCATGGTCAGAGATCCTGATTGCAAATGCTCCTTCAAGCCTGCTTGCAGACAATGAGGGGTTTATAATTTGTTTTTATTATATGAGTGAGGTGTTGTATTGACTATGTATAGCCAGTAACTAACGTTGCTTCCAATCAGAGGAATCTAAGCGAGGAGCTCCTGGCCATAGTTGAACAATAGTTAGATATAACTGTAGAAAGCTAAGGAAATCCTCTTTCCTTAAGTAAGTCCAACTTAGGGGTTAGTCTGGTCTTATTCCTGGAAATAGAGGATGGGAGGCTAATCTCTGAACTGGCGTGTAGACTTTGCTTCCCAGTACATCAAACAGTAATGAATATGTCAGTTTTGGTTTGGTGTGAGCCTTACCACCTGTGATCAGGGTTCAATTATGGGATTTTATTTGCACATCCCCAGTGCAGTGAGGGGAAGTACCTGGGTTTCATCCCGCAAGTTTACCTGCATTGGAAGCCCTTAGGGACAAATAAAAACTCAAAAATAATTTATGATAGTAAAAAACCCATCTTTAAAGGCTTCAAAGAGGCTAAAATTCCTGTCAACGGAGGCCGTTATAAGCATCTGACTGCGAAAATATTTTATAAGCTGTCCAGGATGACGTTAGAGAACCAGTAAGTATAAATATTAGTCTTGTTAAGTATGTACATGACGGCGCAGATGGTGCCTTAGAGAAACCCATTTAAACCCTTGTTAAACTGCTAATGACTGAAGAATTACCTATGAACATATGAAAAAAATTTTCATTTATAAAAAGCTAAGCAATACCAATCTTACTACAAGAGCAAATTACTTTTTCAAGTTTGAAAAACCAAGGCTCCTGATGTACCCAAGCAGCCACAAGAGCCACAAGAGTCACAAGTACACCCTGAGCAAACAGATCAGCAGCCACGCGGTCACAAGCAGGCCTGAGCTCCATATAATCTATGAAGCTTAGAAGATCTAAGAGGATCAAATAAATGTGTTCTACTGGGCCTGAAACCAAGCAGTAAATACAAAAACGTCTTTATGAGAAGGCTTGATTTGATATGATAGAAGTCCCCTTTAAACACCCCTATTTCCCAAGTAATATATAATTTCTATTTATATCAATAAAATAACATTCTTCACATAATCTGCCTTTAATAATATCATTCTAACTGGTACTAATAACTCCATATATAGTTATATTGTATAAGGTTTGGACTTAGCCTTTCTGTTGTTTGCAGGGGTTGAGAGATTCCAGTGTGCTCTGGAGTAGCCCCAACATGTACAATTCCAAGATCTTTAACATGGTTGGACATACTTGGAACCATGAGAAAAAGTTCTAAGTACGCAAGAGATAGACCCTACAATTAGCCTGTTGGTGCACCCTGTGAACAAACAAATAATTTATTGTCAGGGCACAATCAAAAATGACAGCACCCTCTGAGCGAGTGGGCCATTTTTGCAATAGAATGAATGCTAAGTTTTTAAGAGCATGTAGTAAACTATCAAAAATAGGAGAATCGATTATTATGGTTTCTATACATGTATTTAATTGTACTAATATTGAACTGCCAATTTTTAGGGTTGGATTAACGTTAATTGCTTTGGCGTTTTTATAATAACAGTTTTTTAGGGCTCTAGCATTATTTTTTTATGACAAGTACTGTCATTTTTTCCATCGCCTCTTGTAGGTATTGTAACAATGACTTCCCTGTCATCCCTGCGTTGATGAACTAAGTTACAATTGGTACCAAGCATCATAGCATGCTGACTGAAAAAAAACTTATGTCAGAAGAAATGTTGAAAAAATAAACTGAATAATATGGGGAATTGCTAGAAATTTTAACCAAATCATGATTTTTTCAATATCTAAGTTCTAAATTTTAGTTAGTTGGAAAAGTAGCCCTAATTATTTAGTTGGTATTCAGTAAATTATACTTCCAAATTGAAAGTTTAAAATTTTCTTATAATGGCAAAAGAGTCATTCTGTTGCTTTGATAACTAATAGAATCAAAATTTGGATTTTATCTAAAAAAAACAAAAAATGACCGCAAAATTGAGCCAAAGCTTACAGATGTCAATGCCATCGCCGCCTGCTGCCCCAGCTTAGGGTGGTGGTGCACGGCCATCTGGCACCTTTTGGCTGCCACTGAAGTGCGCCCAGGCTGGATCTGCTAGCCCCTTTACACTACTGGGCGTTATGTCCCCCCTCAGGACTTGGCCCATCATCTTGCAAGTTCCCAGCCGGTGCTCAAGGGCCCTTTGGTGCTCCCATGGAGCAATTTGAATTTCAGTCGCTGGTTTAAACATGAGAAATCTTTCCCATATGCAAGCACAACCATCATTGAGATGGTCACAGAAGGTGTTTAACCCACCGGCTTCATTGATTTCCACCCCTTTAAGGGGTATTTCAACCTCAGTTTACATTCCAAAGCTGATGCAAATGCAGCATCTAAGCTGAAGTTATTTTATATAAAAAAATCCCCTCCCAACCATTTGAACCCAGCTCCCAGATGAGGTCGCCTTGGTGGTCCAGTTCGCCAGTTTGCCTTACTACCTTTCCCCTGAACGCCTATGACACAAGCTCATGGAGGGTTTGGCCATCTACGGCGCAAAACTTATGTTGCAATTTGTGGTTCTGAATAGAGCAGATCATTTGGCAGGGCTTCATGTCTTTGCAATGATCCACCTGTTTCATTGTGACACTCACCTCACACTTCCCCCTCACACGGTGATCAGATCTGCCCTTGATCACCTTTTTGGGTGTGCATCGAGAATGGCTGCACCATTTGTTCCTTGTGCTTCAAGCTTGATCACTTGAAGCGCAAGTGCCCTACAGCTTCTGCCTCCACCACTTCCACCACTCCTCCCTCCAGCTTTGGGTCAGAAGCTGGTTTAGCTCAGTTTTTTAAATGGGGCTCAATCCTCCTGCCCCCAACCTCAGCAAATTCTGGCACCGCTTCTAAGATGGCAGCCAATCAAAATTTATATAAATTTAAAAATTAAACACTTTGACTGAATTACAAAATCCTGAGTCGATGGCTGACTCAGTTTCAGCTGAGCTGCCATGGTCAATGACATGTGGCCAATAGGCTTCTGCCACTGCCCCAATTCTGGTGGCTGGCCCAGTGCTGGCTGAATCCAATCCATTTGAGGCTCTCTAATGGATTGATGAGAACAAATGGCTGTACCATGTAAAGCTGGATTTTGCTTTATGGGGAATTTTCGTTGATCCTCCCAAATCATGGCCCCGCCATTTTCACCCTCAAAACGGTTTCCTAGTTTGTAAAAATATTATTAAAATGGCAGTTGGAGCCGCTGCAGCTCCTGCCAACACCCTCCTCCATCAACAACTCAATGTGGCGATGGAACCCCTTGTTGAGGGTATTCCAATCCCAACTTTCCCCCATGATTTAAGGAGGATGCAAAATATGAAATTGAGGAGCTCGCTTTTGGTGTAAGCTGCACTTGCATCAATGCAGCAAAAAATTCTCCTTTTAACCCCAATTATCCTGAAACATGCCATCACATCAAGTATTTCACTTGTGTGCCAGCTCTCATCACTTTCGCTGAGCATCAACTTGCTCAATACGTTGAGAAATGAACACCTCTGGCCTCATAAATGAAGAAAACCCACAACTATACCTCTTTATGCCCCATGTCACAGATGCTCACACCCCGATGCTGTCTGCCTTGGTCCGCCAGCTAAAGCAGGCGCTAGACAAAAGTTTCCTTAAAGCTTCCTCGCCTTCTGATATGACTTTCTAGACTGTTAGCTTAGGTTCCATATTATGAAAAAATTATTTTTAATAATCTCTTTGTTTGTCCCATTTGCAAATAAAGATGCTTGGTGGCTCCCCCTTTTATATGGGCACCACTAGTGCTAAAAAATTGCTTATGATTTTTTCATTGATCAATCTTAGCTACTTCAATGACCAGACTTCCAAAGAGTATCAAGATGAATTGTCAACAACTATTTTTACTACAATGCAATCCCAACCAATGGGGATTAACCAAACTTTATCTACATTACACCTGAGCTTTTAAGAGCTTGAGGTGAGGTCAGGGATGGGGGAAAGTGCTGAGAAAGGAAGGGGAAAGGTTTGCCAGGGATGAGCATTAGTTCAGACTGATCTTTTGATAGCAATAACCACTAATGTACCAAACTTGTATCACAGTCACTGCAATGTTTGTACAATTCTGGTGCAAGTTCCAGCCCAATAGCATAATGATGCTATAAGAAAATATCTAGATAACTTTAATTATGACATACTGGCAACAGAGAATGATGTTTGCTTGATAGATGGACATTCACTTGCCATTAACTACATATGTATCCCGTAAATCCCTATGAATAGATAAACTTTGGGTCTATTTTATCTTGTAGCTTATATATTTAATTTATTTCTAATTTTATAAAGGTTTGCTTAGTTTTTGTAAAAAAAGTTTTATTTTCTGAACCGGTTATTGGATCAAAATGCAGAAATGTCATCAAACAGTAAGCCCATATACAAAAATTTTATCAAGAAATTCTCAAACCTGACAGCCGCCACTTTACAACAATTATTAGTGGGCAATTACTGGAGGTAGGGGGATGGAGGCCACTGCAGTGGCAAGGGAAGAGAATTTGCATTTTATTATTTTTAAACTATAGTATGAGGGACAGATAGTGTTTCCATTCTATACTCAAGCCCAAAATGGTGAATGGGGCATAGAAGATCACAGTTCAGGAGGTAATTTCGATGTTATTATCTTGGTGGAAGGGGCAGATTGTTTAAAAAAATGAAAAGCACTGTATGTTGGCTTGCCCCATATGGAACTACAAACTGTAGTATGGATAAAACCATAGGCAGCTAAACCGTCCAGGTGCTCAAGGCGGAGCTGCTCAGGAGGAGAGAGGGTTGGCAAGCCAGCAAACAGAACCAACAGAGTAGCCTCTTTCAGAAATTGAGTTTGGAAAGTAATAAGTGATTGTTTTTGTAAATATTCTACTGTTCCTGAAACCATAGCATGGGCTTTATAAGAGAAGCGAAGTCAAGGTACCCTTTTGTCAGCTAACTAGTCCTGCTCGCTTAACTTGTAAGGCTGACTTGCTACTCAGGGGATTTGTTACACATATATTAGACAACAAGCAACCGTTGGAAATGGCATGATCATTCTCATTTAACAAATACACTACTGATGCTACCCAATGTAGCGTTGATTTCTTCTTGAAACTGTTCACACCCATGGCGAAACTCTTGTAAACACTCACTGACATATTCTCTTTATGTTGGCCCTCAGGACACAACAGAATCCTATCCAACCTCTCCCTTAGCAGCTTGGCTCCAAGTTATCTGCGCAAAAAAAGTGTCCTGATCTTCTAGAGCAGAAATCAGACTGGTCACTATATTCTGCTCAACCGCTGATATCAGAATAGTTAATGGCAATTAGGTCACATAAACTGTATGAATGAAACAAAAAATAAGCAGAAACTTATATGGAAAATTTCACCTGGATGCACAATTTTTGATGATACTTTAATCAAGTTTCTGAGTGACATTAAGATTATTTGATTGCCACTCTTGGTAATATTTGATCATAATTATTGATTGCTTGAATTGGTGTAACTCAATTAGGTCATTTCATAATCATTTTCTTGTTGCAAAATTTTTTGGATCCCCAAAGAGATAAAAGAGGGTCAATTTTTATAGTTCTTGATAGCAGCTTTGTCCTCTTCATATGCTAACTCTATTTGACCATCAGGTGTAAAAATATTTTGATTGGAATAATCCTGATCTTATGAAAAATTTCTTGTGTGCTGACATCTATAAAGGAGGGTTGTTCAACTCCATCCATGACTGTAAGTTGTTTGCAGCTTCGCCTATCTGATTTTAGACTCAGTATATTCCAGAGGTCAAGGAATGATCTTCAGATGCCTCCTCCACCTCATCTGAGAAAATTCTTCTCCCAAATGCAGAGCTAGAGAATGAACTTAGGTGCTGTGCATGCACTCTATTAAAAGCTAAGCTAGTTTCATCATCCTGAATTTGAATTTGGTTCCTCATTTATCCAAAACATTCTCAGACCCAGTCCAAATGGCCTAAAGTTTCTCTGGTTATCCTCCTCATAATTGGTAAAACAGTTTTTTGTCACTTAGGCTGAATTATGGTAGTTAAGCTCATTGCTGACTCTCATGTTAACTTCAGAGGATAAATTGACTCTATGTTGCTTGAGGCCACCAAATTATCAATAAGTTCATTGGCTAGCTCTTGTTAAAATTTCCAAGTGTCAGGTTCTTTTGGTGCGGGGTAGATATTTTTGTAGCAGGTTTGGCAATGCTGCTTCTCTCCAACTAAGTTCATAAATATCATCACAACACCTGATATGAAGATATTGCCATTTTTTGAGAGCAATATTTGATAACATCTATGTCTGGCTGTAAATTGGATATATATGAATTGAGCAGTTGATCTAACAGTGTGAGTCTTGAACAAAGAGGCTTAAACACATTTTTAATGCGATTAATGGGTACAATTATATATTTTGCTCTAATAGAGGCAATTGGAAGTGTTCTACCAAGTCAATGGACACATTGCTGAATGGAGCAGTTTATGGGATTGGGTTAAACTTAAACCTTTTCTACTGCAGATGGAAGCTTGCGCAAGGTATACAAAGCATTAAAACGAGTGGATTTCATTGGAAATGGACTCCCAATAGAAACAGACCCTTCAAGTAGGCCAAGTACTTTTTTCTCTCCCATGGCTGATGTGCTTGTGCGCTTCCATTTATAGTTTTATACAGTCGTTTAGTCTTATGTACAGATACCATTTATTCTTTATTTTTATTTTTATTTTTTTGAGGCAAGCCGACCAGGGGATGGACATTATAAAAATAGAGAAAGAAAGTATTGACATGAAACCTGAGCAGGGTCAACTCTGTCATAAAAAGTTTTTTTTTCACCTCCAGATTGGGACTTGGATTTTTCTGGTTATTTCATGGGTAAGGTTTTCGTGTTATTATACCTACTAAATGCCAATAGCTTCCTTTGGCTGGCACCCCAATCGATGTGCAAAGGGCGGGAATCAAACCTGCAACCTTCAGGTTGGTAGCCATATGCCCTACCGACTCACCTTCCACCCTCTGATACCATTTATTCTTAATCTTATTCTGAAGGTTTTCATTAACAAGCTGGAGTCTTTGTAACACCTTCAAAAGAAAGTCTTTACCTCGTCTGTTTTAAACTGCCATGCCTCTTCTGATAGCTTAATTAGTTTTTACAATTGATTACTTTCTGGCGCTTGTAGGTGGATTATTGGCAATCTTGACAGACCAACAGCATTGAGTTGTTTGTCCCCACACGGTAGTTAATCTCAAATTGTATCCCTGGAGTAATACTGCCCATCTGGCAAGGCGTCCCTCAGGATCCTTCATATTCTGCAACCAGTTGATCAATGCATGAATCTTCAAGACCTTAAAGTGGACCCCATATAGGTAGGGTCAGAAGTGCTTCACTGCGTGGATAACCGCCAAGCACACACTCCTCTATAGTATAAATTTTCTTGCCTTGGTATACGCTTTTGTAATAATTCTTACAGGTTGGTCCATCCATTCTTAGCCCAGTTGGGCCAGTATTGTGCCTAGACCAATGTTACTAACATTGATGTATAGGTAGAAGGTCTTATTAAAGTCTGAGTAGGCTTGGATTGACGCATCTACTAATCTCACCTTCTGCTCCTCAAAGGCATGCTCCTGTTCCAGGCCTTTTTGAACTTCATTTCCTTAGTTAACAGATAATTGATGGGGGGCAGACAAGTCTGCAAAATGGAGGATAAACTGCTGGTAATATCCCACCCTCCTGAGGAACACTTGGATGTCCCTTATGCTTTTGGATGCCTCAATTGTCACAATTGCTTTAACATTAGCATCCTGGGGCTTGATTCCATTAGGACTGGTTTTGTGCCCATGGAATTCCAATTGCATCTTGTGGAAGGTGTATTGCTTCATTTTAGTTTTAAGTTTGATACTTGCAGCCATGTAAAGAATTTGAGGAGGCGTTGGGATGTTATTAAGAAGTTTGGGTGAACATATTAATGTCATCTAGGTAGATTAGCACAATGGACAATTGATATCCCTAAGGATCTGGTCCTTCGTGCGCTGGAAGGTGGCATGGGAGTTTTATAGCCCCTGCGGCATCCTTGTTAGCTTAAATAAGCATTGACTTCTGATCAGTGCGCACTTTTTTTGATCCTCCAGTGAAAGCTCTGTCTTCCAGTATACATTAGCCAGGTCCATTGTAAACAAATACTTTAATCTTATTAGGCGTTTCAAAGCATTGTCTTTGCAGGGGAGTGGGTAGATATCTTTTTTGGCTATTTCACTCTAGTGGTGTAGTCCAGATATACGCGGCGAGTTCCGTCCTTTTTGTGTACTAGAAATAGTGGCTTAAACCAAGGAATCTTTGAAGTTCTGATCAGTCTAGCTTCTGTAAATTGACTTAATTCTTAAGCAATACTGGCATCTTCAGATTTAAATTGCCAATAGGAATTTGACTTGAACAGTATAGTGGTTCTGGTGTCCATAATGTGGATCTCTCCATTAAAAAGCCCATAAATGTTATACCCAGTGCTAAAATTATCTTAAACTTGTTGAGAAGATTATCCAGTTTGTATTGTTGTTTGGGGGTCACATCCCCAAACCTGAGCTTGTCAAAATCTCCTATGGTGTGTACTGATCATTACATTGCAAATGTTCAGTCAGGCCTGTGTGATAATCTATACTTTTCTTGACTCTTATTTGCTGGTTTATATATCTCCTAATACAACAGTTTACTCTCTCATATAAGTGGTATCATAAAAGCCAGAAAACCTCTTGTTTCCTGTCTGCATATTTTAGCACAGCTTTAAACTTCCAAGGTAGTATTAGGCGGAATCTTTATGCTGATTTATAGTATCATCTGCCATTGATCCCCTAGTCTGATCTCCATGGTCTTGCTAGCACTCAGAAAAAGACCTTTTTCACGATAGTCATAGAGGATAGTTACTTCACACTATTCTCTGTAAAGGTGTAATGGATAGGTTAAGTTGATTGGTCCATCTCCACTAAACATGTACAATGCTTTTTTGTGGCTTAGCGTCCACGTCCTTAAACATCAGTGGCAGTTGATAAATCAGAATACTCGTGGTGCTTGTTGTAAAGTCTATATTGGTTTTAAAAACTAAGGAGAAATGTATCACAGTTGGAAATTGATGTGGTTGTAATTCAAGGCCATTTCTGGAGCTGTTAGAACCATACGCCCAAAGTAAGGTGGTAATGCCGATTAGGCTCCTAAAGCGCAGGTAACATCAGTCCAGCTGTTCAGTATATCACATCGTAGTCAATGTCAGGCATAAACTTCAGTCTCTTTTGAGTTTTTGTGGCATTATGTTGATGGGAGCCTTGATATCCAGCACATCCAAGACGTGAACTCTATGGATAACTACTTTCACTTTTTCCTCACTCTTGCAGAAAGAGTTCCCAGGCGTTAGAAAGTCCGTGGTGGACTCCTCAAACTGTTTCAGGGCTTTAGCGCTTAATGTGGTCTTGATGGTACCCTCACTATTTGGGTCCAAGACCTTGAAAGTAGCCATAACATTTGCTCTCCTTCTTTAAATAAGTTGGTGAATTGGGTAAGTTGGTTTGCTTGAGCCAAGTAGGTGTTAGATCTGATTCCATCAATTTCACTTTCTATTAACCTAGTGGGTAGAGCCACCGCGCTAGGTGCCCCTAGCAATGGTACCCTGAATCGGCTAATTCCTCATCTTCATGGTCATCTTCACTATTGGTATGCAGATCCACTTAATTCATGGCATTAAGTGGTATACTTTTTGGGGCTGTCTTTCTTTTCAGTGGCGTTTAATGGATAAGATTAGTAGAAGTGCCCAGGTTATTAGCACTTATTATAAGTCAATTATTGATGGGGCAAGCTTTTGCTGATTTAGGATTCCTGTCCTTTGGTATGTCTCCCTTGTCATTAACAACATATACAGCCTTACTATCACTTCAAGGTGGTGTTACCAAAGCCTTACATTCCATATAGTACATCCAAAGTATATCAAATAATAATTCTTTAAGTACCTTAATGTATTTGCGGTTTTAATGTAAGGGTCATATGTATCTTCAAGGTGAGATGATTTTCTATTGAACTTAACAGAAATGTTTTTATGGCGAGTCTATTTTTCCCGTTGTCCATCAATTCTAAGCTTTGAGATAGTATAAAGAGGTGTAGTTTGCTACTAGCTCATTCTTACCCATCTTTATAAGAAGGAACTCCTTTTTCATTTTTGGACATCCTTTTCACTCCCTAACCCTTAGAAGTGATTCTCTATACTTTGGTCAAAGTCAGATAAATTGTAATCTCACGCTAAGGATCTTCTGAGTCTCACAACTCATACATCATTGCATGTGGTGAGTCTTTTGGCAGTCACTAGCTCCATCCATGCTATTCTCGTACATCTGAAAAAATCAGCAATATTTTTTCTCCTAGTGTGTACATGATCTCTGAAATAAGGTTTGAAGATTGGGTCATTAGTAGGTTCTGAGCACACTATGCTTGTTTGTGTGGCAGTCAATTGAGTGGCTAAAATAAGAATCTCTAGCCAGACAACTGGCCAAGTTGAGGTAGGGTCTAGTACAGTATGTAGTTGAGCCACTAATACATCTCACTCTTGTCCAGGTTATAAAGCATAAGATTATGCTGCTCTAAGTGCTCCCCATATTCGTCCAAAGATGTGGATGGTAACTCTGTTTTATTTTTAAGGCTTGTATTCCATCTCCTTAAATGGTTGATTCAAGCTTCACTATGAGTGAAGGTCATCTCACTATTGGAATGAAGACAATATGGGCTCTTCAGTACACTTGACGCACTCAAGTTGATTATTAAGTCTGACATTTATAGTTCTAAGGTGCAGAGCACCTAATGGATGGTTCCCTCCACCCATATCAGGAGTTCAGAGGAATCCTTGCCATGGTACTCTTTCATATCAACATCATTGAACTGCTCATGAGGAATCTCATGATCTTCACTCTGGCCTTATGGTGTCACCCCTGTAGTTGCATCACAGTTACCTTGCCAGCCCTGGCTTGCCTAATTTTGTGAGGCTTACTAGCTTCTCATGGAATCTGTTCCATACAGATTAGACGCTAGACAACCATTAGAAAGGGCATGATCATCTTCATTGAACAAATACTCTGCTGATGCTATCCAATGTAGCATTGATTTCTTATTAGAACTGTTCACGGCCATGTAGAAACTTTTGTGGACACTATCTGTTATGTCCTATCTACATTGGCCCTTGGGACACGATAAAATCCTATCCAACTTCTCCCTTGTCAGCTTGGCTGCAAGGTATCTGTGCAAACAAGTGTCCTGTTCTTCAAGAGAAAATATCATATGGCTACTGTATTCTGCTCAACCGCTAATCTCAGACTGTTTACTGGGAATCTGATCACATAAATTGGTATATTTGAAATTAAAAAATAAGCTGAGATTCTGTGGAAATGTTCATTTGGAGGCGCTACTTTGATGCGTCCTGCATCAGGTTTCTGAGCGACTCTCAAAGTTGGGTTAATGCCACTTTTGTTAATTTTTTATTAAGATGTTTTATTGCTTGCATCGGGTAATTTGGTTGAGTCAATTCTTTATCATCAGATGATTGCAAATTATCTTATCACTAAAAGTACAAAGGGATCATTCTTCATAAATTTTTGCGGAAGCTTTGTCATCTTTATAAACTAATTCTCTTTGACCATCAGGTGTAGAAAGTTGGTTTAGATCATCCTGACCAAATGGCAAATTTTTGGGCTACCAATGTCTATAAAAGGGGTTGGTCAACTCAATCTGTGAATAGTAAGTTGCCTGCAAATTTTCCTATCGGTTTTTTGGACTCTGATTATTCCAGTGGTCGAGAAATGGTTTTCAGATGCCTCCACGACCTTATTAACATCACCCTTAAAGGGGAAAAATAGATTATCATGTTTAAACGCCATCTGAGACATCTCATTAATGGCTGAACTTACATAGGGAGAAGAGGCTCCCATACTCAACCCAAAGGCCAGAAGTGCATATTGATCTGGGGGAGCATCAGGGTGATTTGAAGCGCCACCTGGGAGCACGCAAGGAGGTGTTTTAGGTACAAAGGTGGTACATAACTACCATTGAGATTGGGGGACTAGAGGAGCCATCCTGGGCGTGCTTTGTCAGAAGATGAAAACCACCAGGAGGTGATGCACTGACACTTCAAGCGAGATAGCAGGCGCTAAACTTAATGGCATTCAAAGCTCAATATGGCGGAACTATAAAGGTTGTTGTATTAATAGAAATTGAACTTATTAATAGAGTGTTCAAAGTAAAAAATATTGTGTTGAAATAATCTAAATATGATATTGTAAGTGAGCTGAAAGGAAAAGCTTAAGCCATTGAGCAGCTTTAAAGTGTTATCTCTGTCACTGGGTCTTAGATAAATAAGTAAGTGTCAACGGTTATAGTTTTTAAAATATTTTCAAACTTTATCAACAGTATTGTAAGCATGATTTTTGAAAGTAATGATAATTTAAGCATGGTAATAAAATAAATTATCTTCTGAGAAAGGGTGGAATGAATTATGATAATTTATATCTACTTTTTAAGTAGAAATACAAGCTCAAAAATTTATCTATATGAGTAAGGAAAAAAATTGATTGAATCTGAAAATTTTGTGTTAGTTATTAGAGGGGCTCTAGATTTAGTCATGAATTTTGTACAGGTGCATGAAGGTTAAAGTAGTATTCAGGTTATTTTTGTATGTATTAAAATTCCCTGAAGATAAAATACACTTTACCACTCAATTAGTAGGCTAAAAGATAAAAATAAAAAAATCATTTAATGAGAATAACTTGATACAAAAGCATTTTTTACACTCATGGGATATTTAAAGCAAACTTATTGGAAGAAAGTAGATTGATTTATGTGAAAAATGAGGAACCTAAGTGATTAAATTATAGGTTTACTGGAGATTTAATAAAAACAAGTTGTAACTGTATAGTTCTAATAGGAAACTGATTGATAAGGAAACATTCTAAAACTCAAAAATGAAATATATGATGGAAAGGTGTTAGAATGTGGGATAGTAAAAGCTTCTGATAAGGGCAGTAAATTTGAGATAAACAGATAAATTACAGGCTGTTACAAGTTTGAAGTTTGTATTATCTATTTTATTTGTAATATTAGACGAAAAGTATAAAGTCATAGGCATATATCAACATAATATAGCTGTTACCAATCTCTTATAACTTAAATTATTGTTAAAGTGCGTATATTCTAAAAGCTTTATATAAATTTGTATTAGGTTTTCTATTGTTAAAAAGATAAAATGTACTGTTGTACCAATATATTTACAGATTATATATTATTAGCATAAAATAATGCTTTATATATACTATTAAAACTAATGATAGACATTTTTAGCTTATGTAAAAATAATCAATTGATTACTTGAGAATAGTATGTTAAAGCATAATACTTTAGTAAGTGTCAGAGATAATTTATCATGGGCTTAGATAATGGTACATATAGAAGTCTGAGTTATAGAAAATAAAATTAAAATACTATAAAATAAAACTATATTTTAATTGAAACCTATACAATTTCTCATAAAATTTGCTGTCAGTGTATTATTATATTAGACTACATAATTTATAAACATTTTTATAATTACATCTTAATGGCATAAATCTATTTTAGAGAATTACTAATATAGTTTTCACATTATAAAAATTATGATAAACATTTAAAAATATTAAGCATTACCTTTGTTTTAGACTGTCCCCTGGTCAGCTTACCTTGGTTAAATAAAATACCTTTGTTTTAGAATACATTATTTAAATTTATTGCAGGTAAGGCCGACCATGGGACAGACTTCTGAAATTGATCCAAATGAGACAACACTTAGTAACACGGAAAGCACCCCAGAGAAGTGATACTTTCTTTTGTTGCCAGCGGGAACGCCACTTATGGAAAGGGGGAGGGAACGTGTGAGGGGGCCGTAGCCACAATTGAACACGTGTGGAGGAAAGGGTCTGATTTGATGAACCAAACTGGGAACCAGGAGGAGACCAGCTTGGCGACATGGTGGGAGGTGTCCAAACATCCACGCCTGAAAGTGGTCCACCAAATGAGACCAGAATCTGTGGACAGCTTCTGGGAGGGTGGGGGTGGAGCCTGCGATGGCATCCAAGACAATCGTGTGGATAGTCTACATGGCGATTGTGACCACCAGAGCATGGAGGGAGGGTGGAAGGGGGGAGGCCATTGATAAAGCAAACATATCTCTTGACAGACTGAAGGGATGTGTTTGATTCTGGCCCAGTAGACCTTGAACTTCGCGCCATATCACTTTAGAGGTAGGAAACTTCTCCAGGCGGTGGAACAGCGTACCATACTGGCCACACATGACGCAGGATGAGTGTAAAGCGTTAGAGAGCTCAGCTGTATGGTACACCCGCCTCAGGCAGCGCCACACATGGGAGCGGATTTGAGGCTGCAACAGCTTGTATAGATCGTATTTCCAGATGGATTTTTGAATCTTAATGGGGTATGGGATGTCCATCATGTCCAGGTAGTCCACCCTGGATAGGACATGGGGCCATGTGGGGATCACGCCATCATGGATGGGTAGCCCCTGTACCTCTTGTGTGAACTGAGGAGAAGGGTGGCCTCTTCAGGTTGTATGTCCGCTAATCCAAATTCTCCACTCAGCATTCTGCATGGAGAGGAGGATTCGTTTGTAGTGGGTTTTAGTCCCGTGAGGACCTGTGGCCAATGGGTGTGAAGCCAGGTATTTCATCAGGGAGTGGGGGTTCGTTGGATTATTGAGGCCCAAGGTGTGGGAGAAGTTGGAGCGGGCCGCGTGGGACCAGTGTTGGGATGGGAGTGTAGGGGCAGTGATGGCCACAACCCAGGTACCCAAGATCTTGGCCGCATGGGCTCTGAAGTCAAGCAGGCCCATGCCACCATGATGATAAGGGCCAAACATGACTTTTAAACGTACTGGTGGAGGGCGGCCTGACCAAAGCCATCCTTGCAGCAGGGCATGCAAGGATTTGAAGAGGCTTGGGGAGAAGGGGATGGCGTGGGCTCCAAACCATACTTTGGAGAGGAGCATAGAGTTGGCCAAAACGACCCTGCTGGTAAGGGAAGTAGGGTGGGAACTGAGGGAGGCGATGCGCTTTGTCACGTTATATAGAATATGACTCTCCATTACTGCTGATGCATATCCGCGTGCCTCCACCCACATGCCCAGATGACAGACTGGCCCTAAGGTGGGGCGTGGAACGAAGGGGAGCACCAGTGGGGCGGTATGGGGTGAGCTGAGAGGGCGAGCGCGTGTGTGAGCAGATGGGCTGGACTGGGCACTGGCTGCAGGGGCCCAGCAGTTTTGAGACCGACCTAGGAGGATGATTTCGGTTTTGGAGGCATTCAGTGCAGCATTAATTACCCGGAAATACTCCTGGATGAGAGCTTCAAGTGCGCGTGCATCTTTATTATTCGACACTTCAACCACACAGTCATCTGCAAACGCCATCATCTTGACTGTGGATTGGCCTGGCACATAGACCCCAGTGAGTTGGGCATTCACGTTTCGAAGTAGTGGGTCAAGGCTGAAGTTGTATAAGAGTGGGCTAAGGGGGTCCCCTTGTCGCAAGCCCATTTGACGGCGGACTAAAATTCATTAGGAAGACAGGGCCACGTACTGCCATTGTTGCAGATTCTGTGAGCAGCATCACCCAGTTGATGAAGCAAGGGGGTAAGCGGAATTGATGGAGGCAGGCCCTGAGGTATCCCCAGTTTACTCTATCATAGGCCTTCTGTTGGTCCAATAATACAAGTGCCCCAGAGGCTGTGGACTGGCATGCATTAGCCACAGAGTGCATGTTGTCCCAAATTGACCTTAAGGGTATAAAACCCAAATTGATCTGATGAGATGGTGGCAGATGCTACAATCCCTAAATGGTTAGCCATGATTTTAGTTTAAATTTTAGTATCTATGTTAGTTAAAGAAATGGGGCGCCAGTTGGCTAAGTCTAGCTTGTCCCCTTTCTTGAAGAGTGTGACGGTGAAGGCCTCTTATCCTCCTAGCAGGAGGCGCGTTTCCAAAAGGCTCTGGTTAAGTGAGGCCAACAGTAGTGGGGATATATATTTGAAGTACTTTTTATAGAATTCATATGGAATGCCATCTGGGCCTGGGCATTTCCGATTTGGTGAACCGCGAATGGCTGTCTATAGTTTGTTTGGAGTAATCAAATTCATTATTTTTGGGTATTGGGAAAAGGTGCAATGTGGGCTCAGTCGAGAAATTCTGCCACTTTGGCTGGCTGAATTGTATCAGATCGGTACAACTCAGAGTAATACTTTTGTGTTTTGATTGCCACTTCAGCTGGCATATCCGTGATGGAATCATCCGATCTTTGCACCTGTGTGCAGGCCACACTCTGGCATGGTGCAAAATTTTTTTAAAAAATATGCGGTGCACTTGTCACCTTTTGTGATGCGTTTGGCCCTGTACTGAACACAAACCCAATGTTTGTGTTGCCTTTCAAGGGCGTTGAGGTGTGCAGCTGCCTCCGCCCACTTCTGGCCCCATGCAGAGCTGTGTCCTGTAGCCAGGATATTGGACTCTAGGTGTGCCAACTCTGCCAGAGCACGCGAAATGACAGCTGATGTGGCTTGTGAGCATCTGGAGGAGAGGTGGTGAAAGTGGCAGATGGTATCTTCTTTGAAGGTTGCCCATGTGGAAATGGGGTCCACAAAAAATGGTGCAACAAACTCTTTTGCTAAAGTTGCTGATTCCACCCAAGTAGAAAATCCTGGTGATGCGAGCTTGGGGGCGGATTTTGCACCAATGTGGGGCCTTAGCCGCTGTGACAGGTAGGTGGTAGGTTATTGAGACCAGTCGGTGGTCAGAGAATTCCATTTTTGTTGTTTTGATTTGGGATATATGGGGTTAGAATTTCGCCGGTGTAAGGATAAGGTTGATGCAGGACATGAACCTTAAACGGCCATTGTGGATGTGGGGGTGCGTCATGTTCTTAAGCTGCGAGCTTGCTGCGGCAGCACATCCATCAACCCAAGGGTGGCCTTTAGAACGCGGAGTTCAATGTGGCCCTGGGGGTGTGGGAGGAGTAAGGCCATTGGTTCGTTGGAGTGTTTAGCCAACAGTTCATGTCACTGACTATGAAAGGGTCTGGGGGTAGCGGGAGGAATTTGACTAACAAGAAAAATTCTTGACGCTCTTGTGCACCATTTGGGGCATAGATGTTGACAACAGCGTGTACCACATCAGCCCACGAGAAAGTGACAATGAGGACTCAGCCATTGAGGAAGGTTTCCAACAATAAAAATTTGAAAAAATTATTTTTCTGAATTAGCACTCCACATTGCTCTGACTAAAAAGGATAGGGATGGGAGGAGCATGGTTTTCCAAGCCTCCTCTGAACCTCGCAGACAGTGGGACTCCTGGATGGCCAGGATATCCACGGGTAAATTTTGTTGTAAAAAACTCAGTTTCCTAGCCCAGGACGGCGAGGCCTTGAGTCTGGCGATATTCAACGTCCCTAAAGTGAAGGTTTCCACCATCGCACCTTAGGTGTGAGGGGGTGGGCACCTGGGCCCACTAGCTCCTCTAGATCCCCATAGGCCTTCACGGCAGCGCGGGTGTTTACAGCAACGCTATCAGTAGTTTTGTTGATTTTTGCAGAAAGGGTCGCGTTGGCTTTTGCCTTCGCTTTTTGTTTCCCTGACTTTGAATCAATTTTTTGCGGTGCGGATGAGTTTGGTGCACCATTGAGTGGGTCAAAAAAAATTTTCAGGTAGGATAGGCCCCAAGTCAGTTTCAACTGGATCTTGGTTGCAACAATTGGGTGAGATCGAGTCCCCCATTGGATCCTCAGATTGGGTGGCCTAATCAGCATGGGCTTCCCAATCTGATTAGTTGAGGGATTCCCAATTTGCTTCCGCTGTGAAGGTTTCAATGTCCTCCTAGCGTTGGGAGTGTGGGATAGTGGTGGTGACTTTGGCCGCTTCCTTGGCCGCGGCCCTGTGGGCCTGCTTGGCCTTCTTCTGCTCTTGCGGGGAAATAGGCTTTACCAGTAGGTAGCACCCTTGTGCTCCCCACGGGAAAGCCTCTTTGGTGCTTACAATTGGTTCATAGTGCGCCTCTCCGCTGGCCATGGCCGCCGAGGGTGCTCTTGGAATGTGACACCCTCCTTGGTGGGGCATGCGTGTGCCTTATGGATGAACACATCACAGTGGGTACAGATGGGGGGCGCGCTGTCCATGGTTACCCAGAAAGGGTGGGTGGTATGGCCTTCCATATTAATAAAAGTGGAGTGCAGGATCTGGGTTAGGTCCTTCACAATCTCCTCAGTTGGGGTCAGAACTGCAATGGCTTTGCTGGTGCACAGGTGTGGCATCAGCGTAAAGCATTCCATTTTGAAAGATTGTATTTTGCCGTAGATGGCGAGACCATCTCTCAGGTGTTGCTCCAAAATGTCACGTTTTACCATAGTAGGCAAAAGTCAAACGTGAGGAAAATTTGGTTGGATTTTGTCCATCTAGTGTGTTTTGTTTCGATGACCCATTGCCCTTTGGGAAGGTTGATCACTACATGCAATGCATCAGCCTCATCTGCTGCCTTCTTGTTTTTGAAACCTAGGTCCAGCCAACTGCATGACATGGAGTGAGGTGCACATACACCGTGGTTGAGAAAAAAGTGTGCACATCCCCACAAAATTTTTTCCATAAAGCTGTTTGTTGGATGTCCAGAAACATGTGGACTCCATATTCCACCAACGAAAGTTGCTAGGAGTGCGGCGTATTGATATACTGGTTGCATCGTGCTTGCTAAGTGAGGATTTCTGGGGAAATAGTGACTGCCAGTTTTTTAAAAAAAAATTTCTATTCCGCCAAGTTTCTCCAGGGCGTTTTTGAACGTTTGAGGCCGCGGGCCTCCCACCTGCTCCTCTTACCTTACTTGCCCAACTGCTCCCTGACATAGGCGCAGACTAATCTCCTCTGTGAGATTATCAAACTAGATTCAGACTCGAATTGAATCGGTTGCAAAAGTGATTGCAACAAGAGAGAAAAGTTGTTTTAAAATACATTATAGACCCTATGTTCTTGGTCTTTATAATTGTTAAAGTATTTAAGATCTACTTCTAATCAGAACACAAGCACTAAAATATTATATTTAATATATAGTTAAGAAGGATTTTTCCTTTAATCAGAACTTCTGTTTAGAAAATTTGGGTGTTAGTTACATTACTTCTTTATATATCTTAAGTTTATATATGCATTTTCTTTAATAACTTTCTTTCTACTTGGTATAATTTTCTCTGCAGATTTCACAAATAGAAAAATAAAACTGATCACAAATCTGCCTTCCCTCCACCAAACAGTAACCCAAATGTCCTCATATCCCCTGCTGGCTGATTTAGGGTAGGGAGCGGCGAATTACCCCTACCATTTTCCATCTAACAGGAAAATGCGCTCAGACTGGATCATCTATTCTGCCCAAATCCTTGAGTTAGTTCATTTCGACCAAGGATCTTGACATCCACCTTGCACATACTCAGGTGGTGCCTCAAAGCCCCCAGTACTCTCTCAAAGCAGCATGCATTTTTGCCTTAGGTTGAATATGGGAAGTTATTATTATACAATGATAAACATATAATTAAATTAGATCAAGTATAAATGGAACCCACCAGTTTCATTAACTTCTTCTTCTATCAGGGGTATTTTTAATCTTGGCTTCACTAGTAAAGCCAATGCAACCACTGTGGCAACTGTGTCCATGTTATTCCATAGCACCACTCTCACCACCACTTGCACCCAACTTCCCATGCATACCATTATGGTGGGTCAGTTTGTGGGTTTGCACTCACACCTCCCTCACAGTGCTCCATCAGGAGCTGATGGTTGGTTTTGGTCTTTACAGCTCAGACCACATCCTTTATTTTGTGGTCCTGAATGGGGCCACACATCTTGCAGGGCCCCAGCCATTTGCCATAATACACCCAAATTTAAATAAAAAATTTTCAGCTGATCCCCTGTATTATGTTCCCCTTTCTGCCCCCAACCATCAATTCTGGGACCATCTTATAGGGTGTATGGATGAACTGTCTGGCATTTTTTGAGTTGGACCACGTAAAATGAAAATGCCCATCCTTCACCACTTCTAACAGCTCTGAGCTCACCTCCAAGGTGCCCAAACTGACACCAATCCTGTGAAGTTTTCTGTTTGGGGAAGCATCCTGCTCCCTTTTTTAAAGCCTGCTGTTGCCACAGTTCCCATAGCAGCCAATTAGGATCCTCATCAACCCACACCTGTCTAATCCAGTAAATTAAATGGTTAAGACTAAAGTTCAATCACATGATTTAGCTCATTCATTATTCAAACTACAAACCTTTGCTAAAGCCCAAATCCAGTATGATCATAATCCTTGGGCCTTATTTACTGAGTTTTCTGGATTAGGCAAAATCATTGAACCATCAACATTCACCATTGAACAATTTTTAATACAAATTATGTTGACCAAAACCACCATCAGCATTATACTACTTAAACAAATGCAGCGGTGTTCTGCTCTGACCATCACCTTGCTGTCAAATTAGCTGCCTCACCCAACTGCAATCCTCTCTGCAAAGCTGTCACTACGTTAGTGGCTATTTATGCCACCGGTGTTCCCACCCCCATTGTCCCAGATAATTTTACTGTGCCAGGTAATTGGGACCTCCACAAATATCACAAGATTACCCATGAAGAAGACTTAACTATCTTGGCTATGTCTAAGAACCCCAAGGCCAAATTCACCTGTTCCAACATTGGCACCTCCTAAAGCCCCCTGAAGCATGGCTCAAGGCTGAGCAATATATAGCCATTTGTATCACTGAATTTGCTGCATTGCATGGCGACTGGGCTGGACCTACCTTAAGCAACATCAAACCCAATGCTGCTCATGCCCCATTCCCTTACTTTCCACCTGTGCCCGCACTTTGCTAGATGTCACTGAAGCTGAAGAGCCCCCTGACCCTCCTTCACCTCTACCATGATTGTCTTACAGTTTGCTGTTGACATCCTGATTGGTTTGGATGACGTTAAATTTTTCCATGCCATTTTGCTCATTTGAGCATTTCATCTAATTCTATTTTTTAGTTCTAAATTTCAATAATGTCTGTACACTGGTTGGCTTACCACAAATAAACAGATTTTATATAGGCATTAGTGGTATTTAACAAAGTAAATATAATGGATCTAATGCAACCTGGTCCATAAATATAAGCAAATTTGCAAAGTCTCAGTTCCTATCAAGAAATTGAAAGTAATCACCTAAAGTGAGTTTGACAGAAAAACAGATTATGAAATAGATTATTGTAGGTAAAAAACCAGAGATTTGGGTGTGGAGACTGATTTGGCAGAATATTACCCCAGTGTTTCAAATGCTTCAGATATGATAAAATGGGCTAGCTAGTCTTTTGGAAACTAAACTCAGGCCATTGCTCAAGATCTTAGGTTGGGAGTAAATCTTAAATAAGGGTCTTGAAACTGATGTACTAAGAAGAAGTCAAGAACCAAAAAAGTTAGTTTTTTGTGTTCTAAGGTGCTTAATGACACAAATAGACATTACATTCATATCTGAGGGAGTTTAGATTCTTTATCACATATTTAAAAACTCAGATCTGGTGTATGAGCTCAAATAGTGGGCTGGGTCAGGAGCTGGCCTCATTCTTGGCGTTGTCCTTGGTCCAAACCATGTTGTTGGCATGCAGTGTCACCAGAACTGTCATTCAAAAGTATGTCATGAATCCTGGACATGGCGCACAGGTTTAGGAATTAGTCTTGGCAGGCCTATTTTATTATGTATCACTTACCTGACTGGTGCTGCCCTATTTTTGTTATACTGGTGCAAACCCATCTTTTACAGTAAATAGTGCAGGTCAATGATGATTAGAGATAAGTTAAAATAAAGCAAAAAACCTACTTTGGTCAAAATTCAGTAAAATTGAGGGGAAACATGTGATACAAAAAATAAAAACGCTTTATCTGAGTTAAACTATGTTATGACTTACTTTTCTACCACCAAATAAAATTTTTATAGGAGTAACAAGATACTAGTTTGTGAAAGATTTTTAATTATTGGGATTAGATAAGGTAAAATAATAATGTGGTAGCTATATCTAAATGCCATCCTTACTAGGTTTTAGTACCTCATATATCAGAGAATATATGTATATAGATAAAAGCTGATGATTTTTATATATTAGCTCTATCTTTAAATAGCCATAGATAATACTACAGGATGTAAAGTTAGGTAACAGTCATATAGTCATGGTTTAAAATAGGGTCTTTTTAATTAATTTTTTGAATGATTTATAAAAAATTACTTATATCTTAGAATAAGCTATAGAAGTACATTTATAAGGACATTTATGCATTGAACTTTTATGAAGAATTTGTTGGATTAGATATCAAATCTCAAGGGTGGTTAGCTGGGCAGGTAAAACTGCTTCCACCCTAGTGCAGGTTTTGAGTTCAAAATCTGTACTGGCTAGAAAAATTCTCAGTGTGGTATATCTGTCCCAAGGACGACCTACCTCAAATATATAACATTATTTATTTAGATATCAAATCTCTGTTAAGTTGCTTTTAAAATTTGGTGCAATAGCTGATAAAAACAAAAAATAGTTTTTTAAAAATTTACTGATATATGAGTATTTTTTTTTCTCATTATCTTTATTGGAAAATATACCATAAAGTATGTTATAAGGGTTATAGTTAATCTAATACAAAGTTAAAATCAAGTCAAGACTGCAATTATCATTTAAAAAGGTACTAACAAAAGCTTTTTTAATCTTAGATTAACTATGTGTCTCAGAAGTTTGTAGATTTGGATGACAATCTTTCTCTTACTTATTTTATTTATTCAAGGTTGGCTGACCTGGGTGATGATACCACACACAGTCCTCTCAAGCCTATTGGCTAAGATCAAGTGGGGGATGATACCACAATAATTAATGTGCGAATTGAATTAATTGGAAAGGAGGATAAATCCCAGTAAACCTCCATGTGCGGTGTTCTGATAAGCCAGAAACTCCATGGACAGCCTTGCTATTCACTAGCTCAGATTGGGGCATTAGTGTGAAATGCCAACACGGTCATAATTGTCCCCTACCCAAAGTTCATCTAGCAGTATCAAACTTGGGAGGCAGTGGTCATTGAGCTCATAATCTACCACTGAGGCACCTCTCCTACCTTTCACTTATTATATAGAACTAATTGAGCTACCCGGTGTTTCTCAGGTTTATATCTTACCAGAAAATTTGACCTGATTAACTTAGGTTTATAAGATAGATAACACAAAACCGCTTACTCATTATCATTCAGTGTAGCATTTTTATTAATCATCAACTGCTTACCCAATACAGGTGAGCTTATCAATCAATAAAAAACCACCAATCACTTATCCAAACCAATTTAATCAATCAAATTACTATACTGCCATCAAACCACTTAGCAAAGACAAAGAACTTATTAAATCAACTAAAACCCACCACCACTCAACCAACTCTAATCAAAATATAAGGAAAAACCAATTCTCAAAAACTCCTTGGCTGAATAAAATTAAGCTTTATCAAATGAACTATAATTTACTAACACTTGGTTATATCCAAATTTACTTTTTAACTCAATAAAAAACTATCGATCACTATTAAAAACCATTAGATCTATCAGATTAGCTAAAAGAAACCAACCACTCAGCCAATAAAATTAAACCTATTGGATTAATAAAATACCACCAAATTGCTAACCAAAACATCTCTATCTTTTAATCATTATATATATATATATGCAACGTACTATCTTTTATACTACTAAACCAATTTTAAACCTAATATTGGCACAGATATTTTATAAATTAGGGGAAACAACTTAACATGTATCTTAAAGTCATGATAAGAAAAGGCAATTAAAATTAGTTTGTTTTTAAAAACAAAATGGAAGATTAATAGTCAAGCTAACATATCCTAAGGTGTAAGCGCTTAATTTTACTTAATTGACAACTACTTAAATATACAGAACTTACCATCTTATTGTCCAGAGCAAAATCAAAGTAAATGAAGATATATGATATTTTTTATTAAATCTGATAACTATGGTTTATCATTTTATTTTCTGGTTTTAACTATCACTTGTAAATTTAATTTTTTTATCTTTTTAGCTATCTATTTTAGCTATTTATATATAATTTTAACTTTATTCAAGGTGGGTTAACCTAGGGTAGGATACCCCAGTGGTAGAATATGGGCCCTCTACCACTGCCTCCCCAAGTTTTGATTCTGGTACAGGAACTTTGGCTAGGGGACAATTATGACTGTGTTGGCATTGCACACCAATGCCCAAACTGAGATAGCAAATAGTAAGGTGGTCCATGGATTTTCTGGCCTATCATATGCTGCACATGGAGGTTTTCTAGGTTTTATACTCCTTTCTCAGTTAATGCAAATCCCCTTCATCCCTCATTGGTGCGGTATCAACCCAGGTCAGCCCACCTTGAATAAAATTTAAAATTTTAAATCAAGGTGGGCCAACCTGTATGATACCATGCCAATTAATGGGGAAATTAAATTAAAGGGAAAGGAGGATAAATCACAGTAAACCTCCATGTGCAGCTTTCTGATAGGCTAGAAATTCCATGGACCGCCTTACTATTTGCTATCTCAGTTTTGGGCATTGGTGCACAATGCCTACACAGCCATAATCATCCCCTACCCAAAGTTCATCTACTAGGATCAAACTCAGTCTAAATATCAATTTTAGCTATCTATATAGATAAACTATTAAACTGCTTATCTAAAAACATTAACATACCAACCAACAAATCACCAACTGCTTGGTAAAATCTAATTAACTTAATGAAACAATTAAAGACCACCAACGACTTACCAAAACCAATTAACTCATTGAGTCACCAAATCACTAACTGCTTACTAACCCCATCAATATTATTAATCAACCTAAAATCAATAACTGTCAACTAAAAACATCAAGCTTATTAATAAAGTTAAAACCACCAACTGCTTGGCAAAGCTAATGAAGCTATCAAATTAATGATTAAATTGATCTGCTGTAACAATATACTGATTACTTTTAGAATATATAAGATTTTCACTTGTTACATATAAAACTTTTAATTTTATAAAAAATATAGGTTGTACTAATTCAAAAACTTTGTGGAATGTGCACAACAACTCACTGAAATTTCATTACAATCAGATTAATGGTATAGTAATGTGTATGTTACAAACAAATAATAAAAGAAAGAATCATTCATTTTTACCTGCTTTTATTTAACTCACCATATTATTTATATTAGAATCTTGCATCATTCATTTAACAAACTTCCTGACATAACCTATTGGTTAAATTTTCACAGTTACTAAGGTCAGATGACAACAACATTTACTAGATCTTTTAATTTTTTAAAGTAAAATGAGAAAATATTTATATGTGATAATTAAAAAATTTATATGTTTTAATGGTAATTGTTATTTTTATGGCTGAGCAGTTCAATATTCAGTTGTTTTAATAGCTTAAATAGTTTCTCTAAGCAGGCGGTAGTCATTTGGCTAATCCAGTTATTTCTTAGTAAGTTTAAGTGATTAGTTATTTTGATAGTTTAAATGGGTTTTTAAGTAATTGGTGTTGTTATGTTAATTCAAAAGCTTTAATTAGTTTTTAAGCCAATGCTTAGTAGTTATTATCTAAGGTTTATAAACTAAGAAATATCAATCTTCTCTAAAGTTTAAGTTGGTAAAATTTATAAAAGCAAAACTAAAAGGCCCAGAATAACATTTGTTCTATAAATTAATATATAGATATAAGATAATAGATGAGATTTAGACTTATGAGCTAGTTTACTTTGTAGTTAAAAGCATTAAAGGTACTTAGTTTAGTTTAACTTATTTTAAAAGAGTGCTTATTTTCTTAAATTATTATAATTTTAGAATGATTCATTTATTTTTAAATTCTACTTCAGAAAGCTTATTAAAATAAAAATGATTAAATTTATTAAATAGGTAAATGAGTTAAATATATAAATTTTATAGATAAATCAGCTAAATAAATTAGATTAAAAAAGATTAAATAAAATTCAAATATTGAATTATATGAATTAATTAAATAGATGATATAATAGACAATAATAAAAAAATTATAAAAGGACTTTTCTCTCTTGTTGCAATCACTTTTGCAACTTATTCAATTCAAGTCTAACTCTAGTTTGATAATCTCACAGAGGAGATTAGTCTGCGCCCATGTCAGGGAGCAGCTGTGCAAGTAAGGTAAGAGGAGCAGGTGGTAGGCCCGCAGCCTCAAACGTTCAAAAACGCCCTGGAGAAACTGGTGGAATAGAAAAAAAATAAAAACTGGCAGTCACTATTTCCCCAGAAATCCTCGCTTGGCAAGCAATATAAACCAGTACATCAACACGCTGCACTCCCAACTACTCTTGTTGGTGGAATATGGAGTCCATGTGTTTCTAGACCTCCAACAAACAGCTCTATGGGAAAAATTTTGTGGGGATGTGCACACTTTTTTCCTGACTGTGGTGTACGTTGCACCTCACTTCATGTCACAAGGTTGGCTGGACCTCAGTTTAAAAAACAAGGAGGCAGCAGATGAAGCTGCTGTAGTGCGCTTAGTGATTGACCTCCCCAAAGGGCAATGGGTCATCGAAACCAAATGCATTAGATGGACAAAATATAACAAAATTTTCCTCACATTTGACTTTTTGCCTACTACAGTAAAACGTGCCATTTTGGAGCAGCACATGAAAGATAGTCTCACCGTTTACAGCAAAATACAATCTTTTGAGATGCAACGCTTTACCTGATGCCACACCGGTGCACTGGCAAAGCCATCACAGTTCTGACCCAACTGAGGAGATCGCGAAGGACCTAACCCAGATCCCACACTCCACATATATTGATATTGAAGGGCATACCACCCACCCTTTCCGGGTAACTGTGGACAGCGCACCCCCATCTGCACCCATTGTGATGCATTCGGCCATAAGGCACATGCATGCCCCACCAAGGAGGGCGTCACATTCCAAGAGCACCCCTCGGCAGCCATGGCCAGCGGAGAGGCGCACTACAAACCAACTGCAAGCACCAAAGAGGCTTTCCCATGGGGAGCACAAGGGTGCTACCTACTGGTAAAACCTATTTCCCCGCAAGAGCAGAAGAAGGCCAAGCAGGCCCACAGGGCTGAGTCCAAGGAAGCAGCCAAAGCCACCACCGCTATCCCACATTCCCAACACCAGGAGGACATTGAAACCTTCGTGACAGAAGCAACTTGGGAAACCCTTAACCAATCAGATTGGGAAGCCCATGCCAATTGGGCCACCCAATCTGAGGATCTGATGGGTGACTCAATCTCACCTGATCTTTGCAACCAAGCTCCGGTTGAAACTGACTTGGGGTCCAACCTACCTGAAAATTTTTTTTTGACCTGTTTGTTAGTGCACCGAACTCATCTGCACTGCAAAAAATTTGTTTGACGTTGGGGAAACAAAAAGCAAAGGCAAAAGCCAACGCGAACCTTTCTGCTAAAATCAACAAAGCTACCAATAGCATTGCTGCAAACACCCGCGCTGCTGTGAAGGCCTGTGGGGATCTAGAGGAGGCTAGTGGGCCTGGCTGCCCACCCCCTCACACCTAAGGTGCAATGGGGGAAATCTTCACTTTAGGGATGTTGAATATCGCCGGACTCAAGGCCTCACCATCCCGGGCTAGAAAACTGACTTTTTTACAAAAAAATTTACCCATGGATATCCTGGCCATCCAGGAGTCCCACTGTCCGCAAGGTTCCGAGGATGCTTGGAAAACCATGCTCCTCCCATCTTTATCCTTTTGGTCAGAGCACTGTGGGGTGCTAGTTCAGAAAAACAATTTTTTCAAATTTTTATTGTCAGAATCCTTCATAAATGGCCGAGTCCTCATTGTCACTTTCTTGTGGGCTGATGTGGCACATGCTATCATCAACATCTATGCCCCAACCAGTGCATGAGAGCTTCAGGAATTTTTCTCATCGGTCAAATCCCTCCCATTACACCCAGACCCTTTCATAGTTGGTGATATGAACTGTTGGTTAAACGCACCCATGGACTGTTGGCCTTCCTCCTCCCACGCCCCCCAGGGTCATGTAGAACTTCTCGTTCTAAAGGCCACACTTGGGTTAATGGGTGCGCTGCTGTGGCAAGCCCCACTGCTTGAAAACATGATGCACCCCCACATTCACAACGGCCAATTAAGGTCTATGACCCACATCAACCTTATCCTTATGCCGGCGAAATTCCAACCTCACATTTCCCACCTCCAAACAACAAAGATTGAATTCTCCAACCACTGGCTGGTCTCAATAACCTACCACCTACCTGTCACAGTGGCTAAGGCCCCACATTGGTGCAAACTCAGCCCTCCAAAACTTGCGTTGCAAAGATTTTCCACTTGGGTGGAATCAGCAACTTTGGCAAAAGAGTTTGTTACACCGTTTTGTGCAGACCCCATCTCCACATGGGCAGCCTTCAAAGAGGATACCATCCGCCACTCTCACCACCTCTCCTCCTGATGCTCACGAGCCACATTGGCCGTCATTTTGTGCACTCTGGAAGAGTTGGCACACCTGGAGTCCAACATCCCAGCTACAGGATACAGCCCTGCATGGGGCCAGAAGTGGGCAGAAGCAGCTGCCCACCTCAACGCGCTAGAAAGGCAACACAAACATCGGGTTTGTGTTCAGTACAGGGCCAAACGCATTACAAAGGGTGACAAGTGCACCGCATATTTTTTTTAAAATTTTGCACCATGCCAGAGCGTGGCCTGCACACAGGTGCAAAGATCGGATGATTCCATCATGGATATGCCAGCTGAAGTGGCAATCAAAATAAAAGAATTACTCTGAGTTATACTGATCTATTCCAATTTAGCTGGCTGAAGTGGCGGAATTTTTTTGACTGAACCAACATCTGCACCATTTCCTGATACACAAAAATAATGAATTTGATTACTCCAAACAAACTATAGACAGCCATCCGCGGTGCACTAAATAGGAAATGCCCAGGCCCAGATGGCATTCCATATGAATTCTATAAAAAGTACTTCAAATATATATCCCCACTACTGTTGGCCTCACTTAACCAAAGCCTTTTGGAAACGCGCCTTCTGCTAGGAGGATAAGAGGCCTTCACCGTCACACTCTTCAAGAAAGGGGACAAGCTAGACTTAGCCAACTGGCGCCCCATTTCTTTAACTAACATGGATACTAAAATTAAAATTATAATCATGGCTAACCATTTAGGGATTGTAGCATCTGCCACCATCTCACCAGATCAATTTGGTTTTATACCCTTAAGGTCAATTTGGGACAACATGCACTCTGTGGCTAATGCATGCCAGTTCACAGCCTCTGGGGCACTTGTATTCTTGGACCAACAGAAGGCCTATGATAGAGTAAACTGGGGATACCTCAGGGCCTGCCTCCATCAATTCCGCTTACCCCCTTGCTTCATCAACTGGGTGATGCTGCTCACAGAATCTGCAACAATGGCAGTACGTGGCCCTGTCTTCCTAATGAATTTTAGTCCGCCGTCAAATGGGCTTGCGACAAGGGGACCCCCTTAGCCCACTCTTATACAACTTCAGCCTTGACCCACTACTTCGAAACGTGAATGCCCAACTCACTGGGGTCTATGTGCCAGGCCAATCCCCAGTCAAGATGATGGCGCTTGCAGATGACTGTGTGGTTGAAGTGTCTAATAATAAAGATGCACGCGCACTTGAAGCTCTCATCCAGGAGTATTTCCGGGTAATTAATGCTGCACTGAATGCCTCCAAAACCGAAATCATCCTCCTAGGTCGGTCTCAAAACTGCTGGGCCCCTGCAACCAGTGCCCAGCCCAGCCCATCTGCTCACACACGCGCTCGCCCTCTCAGCTCACCCCATACCGCCCCACTGGTGCTTCCTTCGTTCCACGCCCCACCTTAGGGCCAGTCTGTCATCTGGGCATGTGGGTGGAGGCACGCGGATATGCATCAGCAGTAATGGAGAGTCATATTCTAGATAAAGTGACAAAGCGCATCGCCTCCCTCAGTTCCCACCCTACTTCCCTTACCAGCAGGGTTGTTTTAGCCAACTCTATGCTCCTCTTCAAAGTATGGTTTGGAGCCCAAGTCATCCCCTTCTCCCCAAGCTTTTTCAAATCCTTGTATGCTCTAGTGCAAGGATGGCTTTGGTCAGGTAGCCCTCCACCAGTACGGTTAGAAGTCATGTTTGGCCCTTATCATCATGGTGGCATGGGCCTGCTTGACTTCAGAGCCCATGCGGCCAAGATCTTGGGTACCTGGGTTGTGGCCATCACTGCCCCTACACTCTCATCCCAACACTGGTCCCACGCGGCCCGCTCCAACTTCTCCCACAATTTGGGCCTCAATAATCCAACGAACCCCCACTCCCTGATGAAATACCTGGCTTCACACCCATCGGCCACAGGTCCTCACGGGACTAAAACCCACTACAAACGAATCCTCCTCTCCATGCGGAGCACTGAGTGGAGAATTTTTATTAGCGGACACACAGCCCAGAGAGGCCGCCCCTCTCCTCAGTTCACACATGAGGTACAGGGGCTACCCATTCAAGATGGCTTGATCCCCACACGGCCCCATGTCCTATCCAGGGTGGACTACCTGGACATGATGGACATCCCTTATTCCATTAAGAAACAGAAGACTATTTTGAAATACTCACACCACCCTCTGTTGCAGCCTCAAATCCGTTCACATGTGTGGCGCTGCCTGAGGTGGGTGTACATATGGCTGAGCGCTCTAACGCTTTACACTCATCCTGCGTCGTGTGTGGCCAGTATGGAACGCTGTTCCATCGCATGGAGAAGTGTCCTACCTCTAGAGTGTTTTGGCGCGAAGTTCAACGTCTGCTTGGCCAGGTTCAAACACATCCCTTCAGTCTGTCAAGAGATATGTTTGCTTTATCAATGGCCTCCCCCTTCCACCCTTCCTCCGTGCTCTGGTGGTTGCAATCACCATGTGGACCATCCACACGATTGTATTGGATGCCATCGCAGGCTCCACCCCTACCCTCCCAGAAGCTGTCCGCAGATTCTGGTCTCATTTGGTGGACCACTTTCAAGCGTAAATATTTGGATACCTCCCACCGCGTCGCCAACAACTGGTCTCCTCCTGGTTCCCAGTTTGGTTCATCAAATCAGACCCCTTCCTCCACACGTGTTCAATAGAGGCTACGGCCCCTTCACACGTTCCCTCCCCCTCCCCATAGTGGCGTCCCCGCTGGCAACAAGAGATAGCATCGCTTCTCTGGGGTGCCTTCCTGTTATTAAGTTTTGTTTCTTTAGTGTCAAATTCGGAACTGTCCATCCCATGGTTGGCCTTCCTCGCAATAAATTTAGATTTAAAAAATTAAAAAAAGATTGAGCTAGGAATTGAAACTACAACTCTAACTTACCCTCACAATTAATTATTTATCATCTTATTGTCCTATTAGTTTTGGTTAAGTAGTTTAGTGAATTATTCAATTTATTTGACAATCTCAACCACTTGGCCAAAATAGTTGGACCAATCAGATTAATGGGATCATCCATATACACACAATTCTTTTTCATTTTTAACCAACTTTGAAAAAAAGGTTTACAATTTGACTTGTATATATTTTTTTGTTTTATTTCTATGTTTGTTGGCGCATAACTCTGAAACTACTGGACTAATTTGGATGATCTTTTTCAAAAAAGAGGATACTATGTCCCATTTTACTTTTATAAAGATTATTTTTGAAACTGCATACTTTATTTATAAAAAAAATAAAAAAAGTAAGAGGGAAGGGCAGAATATAAAGATTTGGCCAAGATTAAAAGGACCAGGAAGGGGGACCACTAGCCAGCTAGCATCCCCAACTATTTCTGGTCAGCAATTACCATTGCTAACAACAGTTAAAACGATGACGGGCTTACAAATCATTGGACTCTTAATTGATTTTTTGCTTCATCACAGATGATGAGCAATCTGGCAGAGAAAGCCGGGCGTGCAGCTTTATAACACTTGGGGTTTTGGCACAAAAATTTGGTGATCCATTGGAGCTGATAAGATAAGATCCAAATTGTCTTCAACACCAAACCCTTATAGTGGGGGCGCTCATTGCTGAAACATTTAAAAATGAGGGCCAAGTGTACAACCCATATAAAATAATGGTAGAGGAAGGCATGTAGGTGGATCAGGGATGTTTGCAGGGTCAACGAAAAAAACAGGTCATTTAATGGGTGTATCTCCTCCAGTGATTCAACACAGAAAGGAGGAACCTCATTGTAGACCAGTAATTGCAGAAAAGGTGCACTTGTAATAGCGGTGGTCAATACCTGCTTCCAGTTTAGCACAGATGGGGCAGTCCTTATGCGGGTAATCTGGTCTGCTAAGCTTACTAGAATTGAACAATTGATGTAGAATCCACCAGGTGACTGACCTTTGCTTCAATGTATATATTCAAGAATTAAGGCATGAAATTAACTCCTTTAGTGAGTAGTTATTATTTTAGCCCTCAGTTGCACAATCATTGAGGATTTGGGGTCAAACAGTTTGATTGCACCCAGGTTTTAGAGAATTTTTCCATATCAACTAAGGTTAACTTAAAATAAATTTTGATGCCCTTACTTGCAAATTTGTGACCAGTTTAATTATGTTCCTCCTATGTAGTTGTGAAATTCATGGCTGAATTACAGGAATCAACAATCCTATGAATCTGATTGGCATCACTTTTCAAGGCTTTGTTTGCCCAACTACCTAGCCTCGCAGCTTAATTGCATAACCAGTAGTAAGAGCTGGCTGTTTGAGCGGGTAGTCTGGGGTAGGTCGCCATCCACTCATGCAAGTATTGAGAGGAGACTGATTCCTGAAGGCCAAGGTCTCATACTAAGTTAACGTTCCACACAAGGGTCAGGCAGCACATGTGCGTTTGCACCAAATGGAGGAAGGAGTTGGCCATATCTTCTGGGAATGGGACTCAAAATCAAGCAGGCCATTCCCCTTTTGTGCTTTGGTTTAAACAGGGTATTGAGGAATATTGGCTCTGTTTTTGCATTGAACCAGAGGAAGGTGCAAGGAATAGTCTTGCTTTTCTTCTACAGGTTCAGGATCATTGGAAACATATGTGGTCAACGTACTAGAGTTTTAAGAAGATGAAGATGTTGACAGAATTCACTTTTTCCTCAAGTTTGAGGCGTGCATGCTTCCAGCAGGCTATATGGGATGACATACTTGAAAGTTCCTCCTGTTTGGAACAAGTATTTCTGAACCATTATTAATAAATAAAATTCTGAGGTAGCAGATTGTCTGGGTGTTCTGGATTAGCGCTAGATCGGATGGTGGGTTGAAATTGGGTAAATTGATCCTCATTATGGTGGTTTTGTCCAGGTTAATCTTCACGTTCAACACTGATTAGTATAGGCTCAGAAGCTACTCAGCACCTTGAAGATCAGTCAAAGAGCTGATCTCAACTATGATTCATCACCGAAGGCTTTCAATTTCAGTGACCACTGGTTGGGGTGAATGAGGCCCAAAGTTTTGCGTCTGCTGCTACCAAGAGGATGTTGGCTGCAAGGTTGAACAGAATCAGTGACATGAGATCGCCTTGGTGGAATCCCTGGCCAAATGAGGATATCATTGGCAAGGCTGTTTGCAGTAACCACCTTTGTTGTCAACTCCAAATCAGCGTCAATATCCAAGAGCAGAAAGCGTTGAGGATACCCACCACATTCAACGCTGCGTGCAAGAAGGGTTATGCTACCTGATCATAGGCCTTATCCTCGTTGTGAAACATAAGATAGCCCTGTTTGGAGCCTTGAATGTCCTGTAGCACGTTCTGGACGGTTAAGATACTGTCTAGGTGGTATGTCCCCTGATGAACCCATGCTGAGCCTGATGGAAGGGTACACAGGGAGGTTGCCATAAGCCTATAAAAAAATGCGCATTAGAAGTTTGTAGTCAGCGTTGGACAAAATGGTTGGGCGCCAGTTCCAAAGTTGCCGTTGGAGCCTTTATTGTAAATAAGTACAAAACAGGTCTCCAACCCCAGGAGTCTGGCGTCTTTATTTCAGGAAGGAGTTAAAAAGGCTGGAGAGCTCCTGCACAATGAGGTCATGGAAAGCGCTATAGATTTCCATGCACATATTGTCAGGGCCTGATGATTTTCTCTTTGGTGACTCTTTTAAAGCGCGCTTTACTTCCTAAATTGTGGTTTTGGCAGTTAACATTTGGGCATGATTTGATAAGCAGGCCCCAAGAGCCAGCTTGGCCAGATCAATTAAGGCTTCAGTTTCAGCATTGCTCATCTCATGGTACCAGAATAATTTGCTATAGAAACTTTGAATTTCAATCTTGATTATATTATGATTGGAGGATACTTCTCCCAACTGGGTTTCCAACTTTCTGATCTTGGCTTTGGATCAGATACCCTTTAGGGAAGCTAGGCCCTCCTTGGACATTGTCCCCACAAGGCTTTGATACTGCTAGGTAGCTTCACCCTGCACTCCGAGTCCTGTTTTGTCATTAGAGCCTAATATCATTTGTGTGTTGCTTAATACTCACACCATAAGTCTTTACTGTTCCACCAGAAAATCTTCAGGTTATCCAGGGCATCTTTTAGGTGCTTCATGGTGGCAGTTCATTTTGTAGGTTTTTGATATCTTGAACTTAATGCTGTCATGCTTGATTTTCTCCTTGATTTGGACCCTGTCAGGATTTTAACCAGATGAATCCTTCTGAACTATTGGGAATAGGGGTGTCAATTAGTCGGGTGTAATTGCCAGCTAATCACCTAGTTTGATACTATTTAATGTTATATACAAAATGTGAGTTTAGGTTCAGCAGAATCTGCATTTTACGCCAAAATTCCAATTTGAGAATCATTGTGGAAGTTTCCAGCAGAAAGCCAATGAATCCTTTACCATTCATTTTAAGATCCATTCTGCTGACTAATTTGGAGCACTGGTGACTCATGTCAAGGATGCTCAAAGTCCTATTTAATATGAATTTATATACAATCAACCAATGACTCATGACTAGGATGGATTGACATGATTTAATATTTGTTGATCAGATGAGCGGATCTGAGAGGAATCTCTATTAAGTATGAATATAGGAAATTTACAATCTGATAGAGTTTTGGCATCAATGTGGCTGATGGGTTTTCTGGTATTGATTGGCCAATTAGGCTTGGTGCAGTAGCCTAGAAGAATTATAAATAGTCGCTCATTCCCTCCTAATAAACATCTCTCTTTCGCCCATCTTTTCCTATTTGTTTGAAGTAGCAAGAGCCACTAGAGTAGGGAAATTGGGACAGGAGATCCCCAAGAGGCGCGGGTAATCATGCCTAGAGTGGCTGGCGCTGCCAGCTCCCATGCCTCCTCCCTATGAGGAAAAGGTTGGAACCTGGCCAGCTGGCTACCAGAGGATGCGCTTACTGGCTGCCAACCTTGCGGGGTGCAGCGTGGGAGTGCCATAGCCTAAGATGGGGGATGGAGTCGCTGGGGCATGCCCAGATGGGTTGGTGAAGGGTCATAAGGGTGGGGCAGTGTGAAAGTGCCTTAGTCACTCAGGATGGGGGCAGGACTTGCCAGGTCACAAGCCAAGGACACCTGGGACTAAGGAAAAGTCGTTGGTGGTTGATTGGATTGGACGCGGACTTGCAGGGGTTGGTATGCCAATGAAGGCGAAAAGCAAAGGGCCAACCAGTCTTCATATTGGTTGGCCTGGCACACTAGAGGAGCCCATGGTCAATTTTGCAACAGACCCATCATTACAGGGGATCAATTCCTGGTTGACGATCCAAGTAGGTGACCAGTTGATCAAGGCTGGTTGCAATTGTTCAGCGCCACTCCTCGTCCCTCAGCATGGCTGGTGCAATCTGCCACTTTCTGGTCTTTGGCGGTTCACCCATATCAATCTCCACATGGACAACCATATGGTCAATTTTGGAGTTTATGCTGACTTCACTTTTAGATGTCATCAGCTTGAGGTAAGATGACATGAGCATGTAGTATAGGCGCAAACCTGTCTGCAGTGCTCTGCGAGAATCATATGGCCACCTTGTGAGGTTAGCAGGGTCATAATCCTCTTCGCTGATCATAAGGCGCATCCCTGATTTGACCAGGTACTCTAGCATATCCTTGGCCTTATGGTTGGGGCGCTCACTTGTCAAGAATGTATCCTGACTCACATTTTTCTAAAAAATCAGGTCTCTTGCTATGATCATAATTTCTTCAGTTGGCACTATGATAAAAATTTCCAAAAAATCTAGTTTTTTATGGATTCAGCAATGCGTACACTGCTACCAATTAAAGGCCTTTTCTGGTTTCTCTATCAGTGACTGTGGTTACTAATTCCGTCCAGCATGAGACTCCTCTATGAATACCAGGTCAATTTTCTTTTCAGTGCAATGATAGCCACATGGTCTATCTAAAGGGATTGACACCTGATCTGGAGGGACCACGAATGGCTCATTGCGTCACAGTTTTGAGTTTGGTGCCATTTCTTTTTGGCTTTCTGCTTTCATCTCCAAATTAAAAAAATTATATTGTTGATACTATTCAATTTAAAATGGTGTAGCTTCCTCCTTCTCATCTGTATGCTCGCTATACCCCGAGCGTTTGTGATCACAATAATCTTTTCTGGTTGCTTGACTCGTGATTATAAGGATGGTTGAGTTTATCTGGTTTATGAATGGATCACAAATGGAGGTTGGTGCTTTGGCGGCTGTGGTCGCTGAGGAAGAGCTCAGAGAAGTGGTGCTTTATGAGGGTGATTGGAGGGAATGAAAATTTTGTTTTTGGGTTTTTTATGCACTGGTAACTCCATACCCCTGTCTCCTGGTCATTTGATAGAAACGATGATTGAGCACTATATTTATGAGCGTTACATACACTCCAGCTTAAACAGTATTGGCAGCAACACTCACTAGCTGCTTACCAGAGCTGCATATATATTCTTGGTGGAACTAGTATTTTCATGGGGGTGCATGCAGCTGAGTCCGTTTGTTTGGCCTCCCCAGAGGGTGAATAGGTTTCAGCACTTTTTTGCCAACTATTTGCATGCTGGTTTCTTACCTTATTTTTGCTTATTGGGCTTTTTGACAAATTTGTAGGAGCCAGTGGCTGTTGGCCCTCATTCAATGATTTTTATGGACAGCTTTTTGGCAGTATGCCTCCTCTTGAACTGCCCACTCTGCTCGTAATGGGCGGGGTGCAACTGATCAGGGCCCGTCCTATCATACTTTTGTATGCCTCAGGGTTGGGGTTCATAAATGGTTCATCGTGCTTCAGGCTGCTTGGCCGCCTCCTTTGTCCATGGTTCCTTATGGGTGACATCCAGCTCCTGTTGCTGACGTTTATGTCCATGATCTCTGTTAGGTTCCGCGGGAACCAAACCTTGGCTTTAGGACAGAAAGAAGGTTTTTTTCCTGACTTTGGTGACGCCACTGACTGAATTGTAGTCAAACTCGCAAAGGATTTTCCCTTTTATGGTGACATTGAGCCATTGTGTGGCCGGTCTGATTGCAGAACTGGCACAGCTGTTTGGCATCTTCCTGTTCCATGTAAATGATTTAGCTGAGGCCAGACAGGTTGATGAATCAGGAAGGCGATCTCATTTGACTATATCCATGGATCCAGTTTGATGAGTGCCTCCACAGTTCAGGGGCAAAGGCATTTAGTGATATAATAGCCACTGGACTCCCTAGATTCCTAAATTTCTTAATAGAATTAGAGGCCAGTTTGGAACGCCTCATGTACCATTCTCTTTCCCAATACATCTGCAGGCTTTGAAACATAACCCACTGGTAAGTTTGATTTATGTAGTGGGCTAGTTCTGTTAGCAGGTATACTACTTTGTATTTTTCTGATCTTAATGAGTGTCGCAATTTTGATATGACTGGACAGTAGTCTTGGGACAGCTGGGTGGAAACCTAGAGCACAGTATCAGTTATGAATATTCAATTGCCTTGAGATGAGTCGATATTGGGATATAACGAGTCTTATTGGATATAATGAGTTCTTGGATCACCTCTATATAAGGTGATAAGGCGTTAAGGCAATTTTGATGTTTGACGAATATGAATTAAATCACCTACAAATAGGGCGATAGCAGATTAAGAATAATAATCCAAATTTGAGGAAACTTTGGCGGAATAGAAAAACCCATGCAATGAGAAATAGTATCGCTTGCAGTTGATGTATATAAGCAAAATGGGCGATTGAGAGAGAGGTAGGGGTTTTTTAGTGCAGACAAGACAAAACAGCGAAGATGCTGTATTTATAAAAAAAATAAATAAAAAAACTTTTTGGGGCAATTGCTCCTATTTTTGATATACTTTCAAGTGCGTCTGAAGGACCAACGATCTCCATATCATCCGTCTGAGGCTCAGAGGGCTCAACCTGTGCATATAGCCTGACAGATCCTAATGATTCCGTCCAAAATTACAACAGTGGTGCTCACTATAGGTGGCCCATTGATCAACCACCAAACACTCTGGAACTCCAGCCGCCAATCATGCCTTAGCAAGTCATGTCATTAAGGAGTCCTTCTGAAACCCCAAATCAGCTTCATATGAGGAAATCAAAGTTACCTTGGACGCGGTACTCAAAACCAAGCTGAACTCCTTCAAGAACATAATGAGGTCATGCATCAACTTGATAGTACATTTAGTCAAATAAGAATATTGAGATAACAAAATGAAGAACGTACTGAATGACTAAATGATACCACACAGTGGTTGCGAGATGCAGAACAAAGATTATCTACTCCTTCTCAGTCATCGCGCTGGGAGGATGATGACAATCAAGAAGAGGCATCCTATGTAGGAAAAAACAGCGCTGGTCATAGCTACGACTCTCAAGATAATAGCACTGGATATTCATATGAGTTGGAACACCACTTACCTCCAGTAATGGCTGTACCACCTACAACTGATGGTCATGCTACCCCAAAAGCAACAAATATCCCCACTTCCGCTAATCCTGCTCCCCATTGAGAGTCCGCTTTTGGGTCTCATTCCGTTCCTCAGTGTAGACTTAACAACTGAAAACGAAAGGAGAGAATTAATATCAAAAAGATACCCCCATTTGACCACAATGGGAACATCCATGGGTTCTCTAAATGATTTTAGTTCGCCTTAGAAGGAGCCTCTGATAAATGGAAGGCTAAGTTGCTAATATCTGCCCTGGACGTAGGAAGTGCCAATCAGGTCACCTGTTACCTCCCAGTAGTTCCATCTCCTATAAAGATGTAAAGGACACCGTACTCCACCTGTTTGGGGAGAACTCAAAAAGTTGCAATGGAAAGAAGTTTTTTTAACAATAGGGTTCCGTCAAAATGAGACTCTCATCGAGTTGGCTGATCAATTCACAACAGAAACCCATGTACTGATTGGAGCCAGGTACTTAGCATAAGACGACATGTGCATTGCCATGTCCGCTGTGTTGAAGCCATATCACAGACTTTCTAAAGTTATTTCGCCGCTTCTGGATGATGACGTACCTCTGCTTAAAATTGTGCAGTTTCTACATCAGTTATCCCCTAACTTTTTGCAGCTAAATTCAGATCATAAGACTACCACTGCCCCGGCACCCTCTTATTCTGGAGAATACTATTGGCCACCTCCAGCTTCGTTTAGTAATCCTCAGCCTTACTATAACTCTGCACCTCATCCTCGGCCAAATTATAATCAACAGTACAATCAGCATCAATGGGCTGTCCATGACAACCGCCAGCAACCTAGTTATTGACCTGGACCCAATTACACTGACCGTCAACAATCAGCTTACTGACCTGGAACTGGGTATACCAAATGACCCCAACCCTTCCAGTCTGGACCTGCTTATGATAACCTGGGATGTGGTTCTTATGGGATCAACTGTTACAAATGCGGTCTCCCTGGTCATTTGGCAAAATTCTGCCACAATCACCGCATGATTTATGTACAACAAGACCAATAATACCAGGGAAAAGATGGAGCGGAGTAGAGATGGGACCCTCTACCTCTGCGATACCCACTCAACACATCCCTGAATCAATAACAGTATACCCTTCAAAAGTTCCTCAGTTTAATGATGGAATTTTATACCAACATCTGGTTGGAGGAGTAAATGTAATAACCCAAACTCAAGTTAAGGCGGTGGTAGAAGAAGAGTACCTTGAACAACTGAAGCCCTATGCCTGTCAAATGCTTGATCAAGCATCCTCGGACCAACTTGATCCTGCAGCGGATGCGCCAACTCTGAAAGGAGTGAACGTCGCCCTTCCAGTAGATACCATTGTCAGAGGATACCCCCAAGTTGGAGAGGGGATTAAGAATATTCTTGGGAAAAGAGATCCCGTAAATGTTCATGTATTAAACAGTCAATATTATTCTTATTCTGAGTGTACATACTGTGATATTTTTGTAGTAAAAAATAGAGTTCACACTACAATAGATACTGGTGCTCCAGTCAACATAGTTTCCACTAAGTTAATGCAAAAATTGATGTTGAAACCTGATGTGAACCATTGGTTAGTTTATGGAACTGCTGGAGCTATAAGCACTGTCTCTGAGGGAGCTTATAGTGTGCTGCCTTTGCGCTTTGGGTCCATTTTTGTTGTGGCTCCAGTGATCGTGTTACCAAATGAACACTACAACATATTAATTGGGACCACTTTTCTGCATCATTTTGGGGCTATCATTGATATTATGGAGGAGACCCTCGACATCCTGGGTCAGCGGATCCCAATTTACTTTACTACTATGGGAGTACCAAAGGATCCAGTGCATACAAGTCATATCAACCTCACCTATAGTGATGGGGTATGGCCTGTTAGCTACCATTGACTGAAGCACAAAACTCGGGCCCTTTCTCAGAAGATCTATGAATATCAAGGGATACCTCTTCGAGTGGCAGGGCCCATATCCATCCCTTCTGGCTACCAAATCTTAGTGAATATTGAGATAGAGGTAGAAGTGCCGAGTGGGTTATATGGGGAAGTTATTGGACTCTACCATCAAACACGGTTTGAGCTGCATTTGGCTCCGGGAATTATACTCCCTATACATGGTGAGATAAAGGTTTTGTTAGTAAACCTGCAGAGCAAACCAATATAAATCTGCCGCCATCAAACTATAGCTTATCTACATCTGATTCCCATAGATGAGGTCCATTAGGTTCATGATTTTGTATCATTGAATGAATTTGGGCTACCACTCAAACCATCAGTCAATGTACTAATGGTGGTACTCTGGAGTAATTTAACAGGATTAATAATGTACACAAAGATCAAGCGATGGCTTTATTTCAGAAATACAAGGGGATTTTCGCTGTTGATGATCACAATTTTGGGTGTGCTTTGGGGGTGGTTCATCAATTGGATACCGGTGATTATCCTCCAATAAGTTCTTAGCCAATCTGCCACTCTTGGGCAGTGGAAGATGTGGTTACTGAAGAAATTGACAAATTATTACAACAAGGGATGCTTGAGCCATCCAAGAGCCCGTGGGCTTCTCCTGCTCTGATAGTAAAAAAGAAGGATGGCACCAACTGGGTAGTAATAGACTATCAGAAGCTCAACAGTATTACAAAAAAGGATTCGTACCTTTGCCAAGAATTGACGATGCCCTGGACTAATTAGGGGGTGCCCACTACTTTTCTGCGATGGACTTAATAGCAGGCTACTGCAAATCAAGTCACCCTTATCAGAACAGGAAAATGTGCTGTGATTACCTCTAAAGCCTTTTTCAACCAACAAGGATGCCTTAAGGACTGTGTAATGCTCCTTCTACTTTTCAGCAAACCATGGACACTATTCTTAGCAACCTGAAACTGTCATGCGTTCTAGTATACCTCGGTAGTATTTTTAGTACTAAATGGTCCCAACCACCTCGGTAGTATTAATGTTTTCTCTTGGACCTTTTCAGAGCACCTCGACCACCTTGAAGCATTATTCCGCCAGCTGGCTGAGGCAAACAAAAAATTAAACCTTGGAAGTGTAATTTTTTAATTAGATCAGCTTGAATACCTGGGTTTTGTGGTAGACTCAACTGGGCTGCAGCCACAAATGGCTAAGGTGAAGGCCATTAGCAAAATGGCTACACCTAATAATAAGCGCGACACAGGTATTTCTGGGGATGATCAGTTACTACCGATGCTTTATCCCTAACTTTACCTGTATTGGGGGCCCGCTATTTGAGTTGTTAAAAAGACGCATTGTTCAAGTGGACGAATGTCATCAATCCACTTTCAATGCACTCTGTACGGTGCTGAGAAGTGCACTGGTGTTGTGATATCCAAACTTTGACCAGGAGTTTATTTGTTCAGATGGATACATCCCTTTCTGCTGTTGGGGAAGTACTTTCTCAGAAAGATGATGAGAGAGAAGAACATCCTGTTGCTTTCTGTAGTTGTGGTCTGAACTGTCATGAGCGTAACTATACTGTGACCGAGTGAGAGTGCTTAACAGTAATCTATGCATATAAACAATTCATAGTCTATCTGCATGGGGTAAAGTTTAAAGTTGTAACTGATCACGCGTCATTACGCTGGTTGAAAAACCTCAGAGAACCAGAAGGATGGTTGGCTCGATGGGTTCTCAAATTATAGGCTTACAATTTTGAGATTCTCCATCAGCCAGTAGTGAAGCATCAGAATGCAGACTGTTTATCTCAGTTACTGACTATTGCGGTGACAGAGGACCTTAACAACGTGATGTATAATAAAATGCTCAGTGGAAAATATGATGACGAACTGCCCCAAGTAATCAAAGCGTTTAACAAATTGTGCACGAATACCTTCCAACATAATGGAGAGCTGTATAAGTGAATTGGTGATACTTCAGTGAATTTCCCGTGGCCCTCCGCATGGCCAGAAATCATTATGAGTGCTCACAGGTCAGTTGGGCATGGTGGCGTGCATAAGACTATGGAGTTGTTACACCCACAATACTATTAGGATATTATGAGTTTCAATGTGCTTGAAACTATTTCCTGTTGCCATCAGTGCCAAGTGGAGAAACCATTCCACCGCACAATGTCATATTAGTTAGTGAAACAACATTTTGCTTAGCATATGGTCTCCCTTGATGTCATTGGCCACATGCCAAAAGGAGCCAACTGTTGTAAGTACATTCTAGTGGCTATCGACCACTTGACCCGGTGGGTTAAAGCAAGGGCTATATGAGATCTGGGGGCAGTGATGGTGGCTAAATTCGTGTTGGAATGCATTATTCAGCGGCATGGTTGCCCTCAGTTTATTCTTACTGATAATGGCACCAACTTCACCTTGCATATCCTTCCCAAGCTGAACAAGCTTATGGGAATCCGCGGAGATTTGATGACCCCATACCACCCCAAGTCCAATGGAATGGTCAAACGAGTGAATGGAACTCTGGCGAACATACTCCAAAAACTAGTAACAGATCGCCCTTATGATTGGAGCTCTCTTCTTTCCACCGCCGTGTTTTCTTATAACATTAGTTACCATTCCACCGACGGGGAAGAGCCCCTTCCAATTACTATATGGCTGACACCTGGCTCTTCCGGTGCTGCTTTATGCGTGTATAGAATACACTGGTGGATTAGAACCCCACCACTATTTGACTAACCTTGCGAACATTCTGATCAAGCTACAAACTGAAGCATATTCCATCAGTTTGGATAAGAAGATTAAGAATCAGGCAGCTGATCATACACGCCGTAGTGAGTTGGTGTCATCTAAGGAAGGTGATATGGTTCTCTTTCAGTAACAGCATGGATTTGGGTAGGAGCATAAACTTGCCAGTATCTGGATAGGTCCATTTGAAATATTAGAGAAGACTGGAGTCAATGCACATACTATTAAGGATCCTATCAGTGGTCAGATCATTAACCAAGTACACAAAAAGTTCCTCAGACCTTATAAACAATAGGATCTTATTGTCCAGTCAAGGAGGGGGTAATGTCACGATTTTGATATGACTGGATGATAGTCTTAGGACAGCCGGGTGGAAACTGCCAAACACAGTATCAGTTACTAATATTTGATTGCCTTGAGATGAGGCGATACTGGGATATAAAAAGTCTTATTGGAAATAATAGATATTGGATCGCCTCTATATAAGGTGATAAGGCAATAAGGCGATGTTGATGTTCAACGAATATGAAGTAAATCACCTACAAATAGGGCGACAGCGGATTAAGAATAATAAGCCAAATTCGAGGAAAATTGATGGGATAGAATAACCCAAGCAATGAGAAATAGTATCGCCTGCAGTTGATGTATATAAGCAAATTGGGCGATTGAGAGAGGTAGGGGTTTTTTAGTGCAGATGAGATGGAACAGCAAAGATGATGTATTTATAAAATAATAAATAAAAGACCAGTTGTGGCAATTGCTCCTATTTTTGATATATTTTCAATTGCGTCTGAAGGACCAACGATCTCCACATCTTCCATCCAAGGCTCAGAGGGCTCGACCTGTGCAAATAGCCCAACGGATCCTAACAATTTCGTCCAAAATTACAGCAATGAGTTTCTCCCATTCGAGCTAACCTAGGATCATGACGTTAATGTACCTGCGTTCAGGTACCAAGTGGTGTTCAAAGTCCCCTCCTGTCAAAATCTCATCAAGTTCATGGTAAATTGACACTATTAAGTCAGATCACTCCTCCTCCTCTAGATGCAAGTGAATAAAATGGCATCTTTGAGGTATGACATAGGTTCCTGATGATCCGTAAATCTTACACTGATAAGTTGACAGATGTATCTAATGTGGCTTCCAGCCTCATTACACGAATTCTCATCAGTTTGGACTGCCACAGCACTGTATGACTTGAGATCTTTGGGTAAGCTTTGGTGCGTCAGCTGGGGTCTTACCGTTTATAATCCAACTGAGCATTCAGCAAGGCTAAACCCCCAGTTCAAGAAAGCTTTGATATGGCATATATGAATACCTTGTCAATTTATATTCCTGGTTATTGACACTATGATCCAAGTTTTGTCAGCCAAGGGTTTTGACTGTTAAAATCCAGAGGGTACCAGTGGAGGGCAGCTTCAGGCCTAATTGTCAGATACAGGTACTGTTGTAAGCCTCCATAGCGATTGAGTTATGCTGGCATCAGTCCCTCACCATGACATTGTTCTGGTCCCATGGGTGAAGATTTGCGCCATGGCATCAGACACATCTGTTTTGCTCCACTGGAAAGCCTCCATGGGAGTAAAACCTTCAGCAGCATATGGGGCAGCAATGGATGTCTTGGGGAATCACTGTTTCCAGTCACAAAGGGTTTTGATGCAGATTTTCGCTTTGAGCACTCATGCCCATGGTCAGGAGTTGTGCCCCCTTTCATCACAACTTCTGAATGTGGAGAAACTTCAGGTTCCAACACAGTTTAGCAGATTTGGGGGATAATCCTGCAGCGTCCCAGTCATCCACCTGGGCAAGTGTGGCGAAGTCTCACCATATTTACTACTTTTAAATGGGGAACATGCAGCCATGGAAAGTCTCATGGATTGGCTTCATTACCCCCATATCTGCCCACTCTTGAACCTGCTCAGTACTGGCGCCTGCCTGAAACTAGTATTTTATTTCCAATGGGGTAAGCCCATTAACACCAGATGATGGCCTCCTCCAGCGACCAATCCCAGAAGGGCCCCATCATATAGCCTGTTGGGATAGGGTAGCTGAGGGTAATAGTTCCTCCGAAGAATACCAAAATGAATGGGCTAATTTGCCCCACAGAGAGTAGACAGCTGGGAGAGCTGTAAATTTTAAATGTAGGTGCCGGTAAACTGCTATATGCTTTGCAATAGGTGACGAGGGACCTATTGTACTAAGCCCGGTGATTGTGAAGTTGATGGCCAGAGAGGAGCTTTCTAAACAGAGGCTCTGGAAATAAGTAAAATCAAGAATGAACTAGAGGTAAAAACGTAACTTTAATTTAGTGAAAGGAGAGGATATTTATAGGCTGTTTTTCATTCTAGTTCTTTAAGGGTAACGACGTCCTCCACCAGCAAGATCTTCAGCACCCTGACGTTGATCAGGTGGGAGTTGACGGCAGGCTTTCCTTTGACAAGTTGATTAGGTAACAGAAAATAATGCTCCATTGAGGTGAGAGAAAATTTCAGAGAGTTATTGGAGGTAGGGAAATCAGAGTGGGGCTGAGTGGAAGTGGGTCAAATCCCAACAACACCCCCCTCAAGATCTTGCCGAGAGTGATGGTACTTGTGCAGAAAATGGCTATGGGCGCGATTAACTCTAGTGCCAGTACCAGTAGCAGCAATAGAGTATTCAGGCCCCCTACGGTGTATCACCTGATAAGGACCAGACAAATGGTGGCAAGCTTGTGGTTCCTACCCCCATGGCTATGGTGGTATAACAAGAATAAAATCTCCTAAAGAGTATTCAGGAAGCGCAGGTCAGCGCTCATTGGCTTGAACCCCTTCTCTAAAATTGTTAGTTTTTATAGATTCATTAGCCATAGCTTAGAGACTTTTATGATCTCATCAGTTAGTCGTCGCAGGGTAAGCTTTACATTGCTTAGATTAGCTGATTTGATGATAGAATGAAGGCTGGAAGACAGAAGCGGCTCTCGCCCATATAGGGCTAGGAAAGGGGACATCTTAATCATCCTAAGATAGCTAACTCGATAGGACAATAAGGCGCTAGGGAGAAAATTATTCCAATGCAAAGGGTCTGATGTGGCTAATTTTCATAGAATGGAAATTAAAGTACCATTAGCGCGCTCTACTGCTACATTTGTGGCGGGGTGGTATGGTGTAGTGTGAGGTGCTTTATACCTAGCAAAGAAGTTTATTCCTGGACTATAGAAGAGATAAAACTTTGTGCCATTGTCTTATAAAAGTATCCGCGGGCAACCGTGATGTGAGAATACTTGTCAGTTCAGGAAGAGGGCAGTAGCTCTAGCAGTAGCATGAGGGAC
>JAKSZP010012091.1:0-119622 GCA_022478985.1 Massospora cicadina
ACCACCACAAGCCTGACGCGCTGCCTCACCTTGCAAGGGGCAGTATAGTACCTCATCGCTTATGTACAGCCAACTATTTTCAGCTCCTGCAAGTCCTGAATAATCATAATATTGAGATTGGGGATGCGATAATTTTTTCTCAGGCACAATAAATTGAGAAATGACTTTGCCAGAACACATCAATTAGATGTTCTTAGATGAGGAGGAGCTTGTCCAAGTGCATAACCATGTTGCTGACAAACGGTAAGATTGATCAGTTAGTGCCCCAGTTAGAACAGTAGCTGCCATAGGTCATGTGAGAGTTTTTGAACTAAAGAGGCCTCATGCTGTACTGGATTAGGGACGTAACTACAATAGGAGGGAACACCAAACGGTTTATGCAAGAAATGACTGAATGGGTGTTGGGCATCGACACTGCTATGGCCCATATCAGGGACCTTGTCGCCTGTTGGAGCGTTGGATCTCTGAACAATCCAATTCCATTTCAATTAACCTCATTCAGCTGAGAGGTGAATGTATTTATTACACCGCTGCTGAAAGCCCCAGAACATCGTTCCTCAGTTTCATCGGGTGTGGCAACTGTTAGATTGAATATCTCACCTAGAGAGCTTTAACAATGCCAATTGAGGATGGACTGTGGCCTTTCCACCTATCAATTCGGTGGAATATGCAAATCTCAGCATCAGTTTAGAGAATCTGAGATGGTCAAATGAGTATCTACTTCAGGAATAATCTTTCTTAGTTAGTCAACTTGATATTAGCTCCCGTCAAGCTCAGGATAATTGACGCCAGAGTTACAGGTTGGAAGGAACTCTTGACAATGTGGCCAGTCATCTTCATAATTTTGAGCGGAAACTGACTGCTTAGAAGAAATTCTTCCAAGTTTACAAAAAGGGTTGATAAGCTTAAACATGATGCCAAGGAAAAACGTTGTCAGTGCTGTTCAGTTAAAGCGTAACAGATTGTGGAGGAGCTATCTGCTGCTTAGGTAGTGAGGAAAAATGGGATGCTGATAGTCTCAACGCTGGGATGAATACTACAGGTCCGCTAGGAGCTTCCCCTCAGTCGTTGCTTTAATTCCATTTGAGGAGGCCATCACTTCTTGTAAGACCACAGCAAAGCCAAATTCTACCACTCAATCTATCAATAGTTCCTAAATGGGGGCTACATTTTCCAGGTCAGAAACTGCTCAATTCACTCTCAGAAACCGCAGCATAGAACAAGAAGAGAGTATGCACATAGAAAATTTGCCCCCATTAAATTGGGGAGGCAATATGCATGGATTTCTCAAATACTTCAAGTTTGCTGTTGATAAAGCTTCAGACTGCTGCAAGGCAAAACTTCTCATTTCCACCTCAGATGTTGTGTGTGCCAATCAGGTCACCTGTTACATGGAGGACAGCTCAGCAACTTACCAAGAAGTCAAAGAAACAGTGTTATAGCTGTTTAAAGGTGTGGAAAAAATGGCTCAATTAAAAGCTGATTTACTTTGACAATTAGGTTTCAATGGAATGAGACCCTTACGGCCTTTGCTTATTGCTTCACCTTGGAAACACATGTTTTGGTAGGGCGGAAACACTTTCTGAGTCTGACGTAAGTTTTGCTATAACTGCAACAATGAAACCACAGTGGGAACTCTTCAACGCGATGGCTCCAGTTTTACAAGGGTATATCCCTTTACTTTGAATTTGTCAACTATCTGTGGCTATTGACTACAACTTTTAGTCTAACCAACAAGGATAAGAAGCCATTAGTGGCTGTTGCTAATCTTCTTTGACAATGAGCAGCAGTGGCTGACTTCTAATCCGCTAACTAATCCCTAACCAAATTATATTCCGTTGATAACCCACGGCAAAACTATGATTATTTGGGCCAGCCACTGCCTAACTTTAACTCTCTGCCCCGCCTCCAGCTGGCTTATAGCACTTGGTCTGGTTTCTTTAATCATAGTTGGAGATAGGAGCCCTTTAAAATAACTTGTTAATATATGTGAACTGCAAGAACATTCCGCTGCGGGCTGCCCTACCAAGTGGAACATCCATGCGGTGCAGCTGAATCTGTACAAAAAGGTAAAAGATCAAGCGGAGTAGAGATGGGGTTCTCTTCTTCCAATGCTTTAAAATCAATTGTCCCACCTGACCCTAATGAGCCGCTCTAATTTGGTTCTCACAGCCCCAACGACATTTTTCTCTTCAACAAACCACTGACGATGTTAAGTGTGTTAACTTGCTTCCAAGATAAGGAGTCCGTCATGGAGGAGATCCGTCAAGGAATTCTAGTATTTATGCCTGTCAAATATTGGAGCGGAACTTGGGAGACAAACTTAACCCTCTTCAGATGTGGCCTCTTTGGAGTGAGTAATATTTGCCATCACCATAAAGCAGATTGTTAAGGGATACCCCCAGGTTAGAGCCAGTACCATGCACTTTCTTAATAAGAAGAATATATAGGATGTTCACATATTAAACAATTGTGGCTCTTCTTATTATGAGCGTACTTATTGTGACATTTTTGTGGAGAAAATAAAATAGGTGCAATCATTGAAACTGACACCCCGGTTAGCATAGTGTCAACAAAGTTGGTAGGTAAGCTGCCGTTTCAACCTGATGTATAGAATTGGGTGGTATATGGGACCGTGGGGCAGAAATTATCATTTTGGAGGGAGCATACGGTGCGCTGCCCTTTCAGTTTAGGTTGTTCTCTACTTCTGCGCCAGAAATTGTATTAACAAATAACAATTTTAACATGTGTATGGGAGCCACTTTCAGGCGCTCTTTTGGTGCCATATTTTCCATGACAGATGAAACCTTTAAGACCCTAGGTCAGCGGATCCCCATCTACTTCACGTCAAAGGAGGTACCACAGGATTCCGCCTGAGATGGTCAAATTAACTTGTATACTGTGCAGCATAGTTCTTGTCTGCTATCAGCAGTTGAAACGGTGGACTAGGGTCCACCCTAATCAAATATATGAATATCAAGGTATACCACAACAATCAGCGAGCGCTTCAATGTTAAAATCTGGACATCAAGCTATCATAGGGACGGAGCTTGAAGTGGAGATACTGGAAGGGTTATATGGGGAGGTCCTCAGCCCTTAACACAATCACGCCTTGAACCTCGTGTGGCTCCAGAAATACTAGTATCTGTCCGCGGAAAAATCAAAGTGCTTCTGGACAACCTGCAGAAGGAGCCTCTTATGATCCAGAGGGGCTAGGTGGTGGGTTATCTACCTCTGACCCCCATCAATGGGGTGCATCATCTTCATGAATTTAACTCATTTGAAGAACTTGGCCTACCCCACCAGAACTTTGGCAGGTGTAATGGCAGTGGTCGCGCGAAGTTTGATAAAGTTATTGAAGGAGCAGCAAGGTCAAGCGATGGCGTTACTTGAGAAATATCAAAAGATCTTCACGTCCCATGACCACATTCTGGGGTACACTTATGGCGTATCCATCAGTGGACATATGTGATCACCTTCCTATTTGGTCTCAGCCAATCTTTAAATTGAGGGCTGCGGAGAAGGTAGTTTTTTATTAAATCAGAAACTGATGGAGCAGGTTATGCTTGATACATTGAATGTTCCTTGTCTGTGCCTGTAGTAATTATAAAAAAAGGATGTCACAACCAGGTAGTGATTAACTACTGGAAACTTAACAACATTATTAAAATGGATTCATACCCGCTGCCTCAAATCTATGATGCCTTAAATCATATAGGCGATGCTCGCTATTTTTCAGCTATAGATCTGAGCTTAGGGAAGTGGCAGATTTAGTTGCATGCAGCGGAACAAGAAAATTGTGCTATGATCACCCCCAAAGGTCATTTTAGCCCACTTGTATGCTGAAGGGCCTATGTAACGCCCTGTTACATTTTAAATAGCCATGAACATTATCATAGGTGATCTCAAGCTGTCATATATCCTTGTCCACCTCAATGACATTAACATTTTCTCACGAACATTTTCAGAGCACTTAACTCATTTGGATGAAGTATTCCAAAGCTCTTGGAGTCTAACATTAAAATAAAACCTTACAAATGTCATTTTTATAAAGAACAGGCGGAATATCTTGGATTTATGGTAGATGCTAGAGGCCTTCAACTGTAACTACTTAAGGTAGAAGGCACCAGGAATATGGATTGACCCCATATCAAAGGGGATAACTAAAATTTTATTTTGGACTTAGTTGGTACTACCGCCATTTTATTCCCAATTTCATCTGTATTATGGCCGCTCTTTGAGCTACTTAAGAAGGACGCTACCTTTGAGTTAATAGAACAATGTTAGAGTGCTTTCAACACTCTTTGAATAGCGTTGATCAGTGCTGCAGTATCTGAACTTTGAAAAAGAGTTCTTTGTTCAGACTGACGCTTTCCCTTCCTCCATGAGAGTGGCCCTGTTTCGGCAGGATGATGATGGGGTGGAGCATCCCATCGCTTAATTCAGCAGAAATTTAAACTGTCACAAGCATAATTATACCATGACTAAGTGAGATTCTTAGTAGTAACCTTTATATACAAATAGTTTTGGGTATATCTTCATGGAGTAAAGTTTAAGGTCATGACCAATCATGCTTTGTTATATTGGTCTAAAAACCTTTGAAACCTAGAGAAGCGCCTTGCATGTTGGACGAACAAGCTTCAAGCATATGATTTTTAGATTATCATCATCTGGGTGCAAAGCACCAGAAAGATAACTGCTTATAATGCTTACCAACATCACCATCATGACAGCTCTATCTGAAATAATATAAAAAACGATCAGTGGAAAAATATGCCGATGAGTCACCTCAAAAACATTTGAGCGCTGGATGGGATGAGGGCAGATACTGTCTTCTGGGACGGTGTGCTATTTAAAGGTTGGTGGGTCACGCTGGGTTTTCTGAAGCCCTCTTCCTGACCGGGCATTATCTTTGATGCACACAAGGCAGTAGGGCATGGAGGCATATGTATAACACTTTTTCCTGCAGCCGCAATATTACTGGAAGATTATGTACTTTGACATGCTTGAAATGATTTCCTGCTGTCACCAATGTCAAGTGTAGAAACACTACACCAGAAAACTTTCTATCAGCTGGTGAAACTTCAGTTTGCTTGGCACACTATATCCATTGACATTTTGGGGCCTTTTGTGACGGGGGCAGACTGCTTAATTACATTCTCATAGCAATAGATCATTTGAAAAGTGGGTGAAGGCTTAGGATAATTGAGAATTGGGATCAGTAACTGCTTACAGATATATAATGTATTGCATCATATAATGGCACGCCTGCCCAAAGTTCATACTCACAAATAATGGAACCAACTTCACTTTGCTTTTACTTCTTAAGTTGAACTAATTAATGGCGATCTGCGGGGTATTAACAACCCCATACCATCCTGAATTAATGAAACCATAAACCGAGTTAATGAAACATTGGTGAATACCCTTAAAAAACTTGTGATTGATCTTCCATCTGATTAAAGCAGTTTTTTTCGACTTCATTTTTTACATATAATATTAGCTCCCACTCTGCATTGGTAAAAGCCCCTTCAATCTACTATATGGCGGCACCCGCCCTACTACACAACTCTACTTTTTGTAGAGGAAACTTGAAGATTGGATCCACAACGCTATCTGATGACTCTAACTTCAGCACTTAACAAACTTCATACTGAAGCGTACTCATCAATTTGGCCATAAAAATTAGGGATCATGACTCTGATCAACGCCGGTATAGCAGACTTCCGCTGTTTGAGATAGGAGAGCAGGTTAAGTTCCATGATAAGCAAGGATTCAGATAGCAAAATAAATTGATTAGCATATGGGTAAAACTTCTTGAGGTAATTGAGAAAAATGGGCATTAAGCCTATGTGCATAAAGATCTGTTGAGTGGTCGGATCATTAACTGAGAGCACACTAAGTCCTTTAGAAATATCAACAACAAAAATATATATGTATATATATATATATATTGGTAGAATAAAAATAAAATAAAAATTTACAAGTGAAAGGACATATATAACTAATATGTCAGTTTATTAGCTTGCAGAGATGTCTGAGCTCACGGCATAATGAGGAAGGTTCTGCTCCTAAATGTCTAAGAGGTCTCCATGGTCTAGGTGATGGAGGACAAGGTGCAGTTGACGCGTTGTAGGATGCCATATGGTTAAGGGGAAAGTGTAAGAGACTTTAACCAGACGGGATTCCTCCCTGGATGCCGATTTTAGGGGTCAATTAGTTAGTTCCAGCAGACTGACTAATTATTTGGTATTTATTATGGTAGTTGAGCAATTGTATATTGATTCTCCAGTTTTTTGGTAGCATTGAAAATCATATCAATTACATTTGGTGTAAATAGTTATCAATGACTAGAGCTGAGGATGATCAAGAGAAGGCCACATTTTCAAGTTACTAATGGTTTCTGGCAGATCAATTGCCAAAGATTAATATAGAAAATGTGGTGGTCCATATATCTAGTTCTTCTGAGAATTACATTTTTTTAGTACTAGATGGTCTTCTGAGAATTACATTAATAAAATTAAAGAGTGATATTACATGTTTGGTTTAAATGAAGGTCAGAGGCCGCAGTGAGGAGGATGGTAGCGGCAATAAAGAGTCAGAGGGGGATCTTTATATAGATTGGCAAACCGCAGTGGAACTTTGCAGTAAAACTTATATTTGGTATATACCCTAGAGGTAGCAGCAGTTGTACGCTGCTATATTTATAAAGATTGTGGTTACTGAAGTGCTTTGCTTCCTTTTTATAAATTTATCCTGTTTGTTTGTGGAGGTTAGCAATCTTCATATCACTCTTCCATTGTATCAGTGGGTAATTTCTCCTGTGCAACCATCTACAGTATTATATCTCATGTGCGGATTTATGACAACTTTTCTGCATTTAGTGATTTATGCCCACCTAATTCACTTTAGTGAAGTCATAGCCTTGAAGCCAGAGATCCTACCTGGCCAATCGACTGTTAATATCTTTATCTGTTGAAGACACTTTAAGGGAGTGTAATTGGTGATGTGGTGAAATGGTTCACATATATTTATAGTCATAATTGCTTGACCGCGAGTAATACAGCTAAACAGTTATGCCCAATAACGCTGTTGTTCCATTCAGCTATTTGTTAGGGCCTTTTTGAAATAAGACACAGGTAGTTCTACTTGTTGGTCATTTAGTTATCCAGGATTTCCCATACAGCCACATCCCTGGTGTCATTAAATAGCACAAAGTGTTAGTCAATTTTTTGGATCAACTCAGGATGAGAGATTAGTGCAGTCCAAAGTAGATCGAAGGCCATGTCCTATTATGGGTTCAATTAGGGAGATTCTTCGGCAGCAAATAAACTAAGGATTAGTCCAGGTCAACAAGTCGTGGTATAATTTTCCTTTAATATCCTACCACACCTAGGTACAGTTGTATGTCTTTAAGGCTTTGAAATAGTGTTATTTTCTATTGCGGTGACCTTGTCTGGTAAGTGTTATATTCCTCTTTTAGTGACCTTATACCCAAAAATTCCATTTCTGGTAGAGTAAATGATCATTTGTGGGTTTGAGCTTTAAGAATGCCTCCCAGAATTTATTGAAAACCAATTGGAGGTGCTCTAGGTGGCTGTTTAAGGTCTTGAAAAAAGTAATAATGTTGAGGTAAACTATGACGCAAGACATCTTAAAATTATATAGGAGTCCGTCCATAGCGCATTTGAAGGTGGCAGGGACGTTACATAACCCCTGCGGCATTCATGTTGGTTCAAATATCCCTTTTTTGCAATAAGGGCACACTTGGATTGATCCTTGGGATCTAACTAGATCTGCCAGTAACTGCTGGTGAGATCCATTGCAGAAATATTGGGCCCAGCTAGGAGCCAAAGTGAGTCATCAATTTGAGGGAAGGGATAGTTATCCTTTCATGTGACTGCGTTAAGCTTATGATAATCCATTACAACAATGGCTCTCATCCTTTCTTTAATAAGCAGAAATGGAGATATCCAAGGACTTCGTGAGGTACAACAACCCAAAGTTAACAGCTCGTTGATTTCAGTGATGACCTAGGCCTCTTCAAACTTGCTCTTTTGGTAGGGTTGCGAGAGTAAGGTGAAGCATCCACTGTCTCTATATTGTGCATGACCCCTTTATCTTGATGAAGTCGTGCATGGACATGAAGAATAGTTCAGAATATTCCTCTACATAGCTTATCTATCTTTCTCCTTAGTTCTGGGGTAAATTCTTCCCCTATGTAGGTTGTGACTATTGCTACAGTAGGAGGCTCTTCTAAACTAAAGTCACAGAGGCTCCTAAACCCAAAGACAGCGTGATATTATTGACTGGTACTAAACGCAGATAGGTGATTCGAGTACTTGAGCCAATTGTACAGGCCTTTGGATTCAGGTTAGCTAGCAATACAGAGATGAGCCAATGTATGCAGGGCTGAAGATACCTATGATAGTTAAGACTTTTTTGAAGATTAATTTTTCAGCCCTTCGGAATCTTAAAAATCACCCAGGCGTAAGACTCACATGAATCCAGGTGTCTACTACAATATGCGACCCCAGAGGAATTACCTTATTTTATGGCAGATATGCAGGCATTCCTTCAGCCCCATTCACTACTCAGGGGGGGTATTTTCACAGATAAAACTTGTTATAAATTCAGCAATATAATTGAGATACGCCATAGGAGTTTCACAGGGTCAAGCACCACTGAGCAACGGATGGACGATATGTCAATCACCAATCCTTAATAATAGATGATAATATAATAAATAAGGAGGTATCTCCATATCAGATACTAGTTTATTTATATAAAAAATAACGGAATACTTCCACTAACCTTTCCCTTTTCTCTTCACTTCCAAAAGACATTCTTCTTCCATTCTCTCGTTCAGATCTTACTCTTTAATATTCCTAGTTGAATTCAACCCGTTTATTCAGTAAATCTCTATTCATCACATTTTAGTGGTTTCATCCCATCATTGAGGCTTTGGCGGAAATCCCTCTATTTGCCAACCTATCATCACTTCAATCATTTTGCTTGACTTAATAAAATACAATCTGCCAAATACATGGCTTAAATCCAGTCATATCAATTTCTTGATATTACACCCCTTGACTGAATGATAAGCTCTTATTTCTTATAAGCCCAAAGGAACTTTGCTTATACTCAGTTGATAATCTGACCACCCTCAGGTTCTTTAATAGTGTAGGCATTGATACCAATCTTCTCAATTATCTCAAATGTTCTGGTGCACATGTTAGCAAGCTTGTTCTCTTTCAAATCCATTCTGGTCATAGAATAAGACATAATCTCCTACAGCGAACTGTGGCTTTCCACTAAGTCTGCTTTGGTCAGCTGCCTGATTAGTAGCCTTCTTAGTTAAACTAGTGGAATACACTTCAGTTTAAAGTTTTATCAGAGTGTCTATTAGTTATTCAAATAGCACAGGGTCTCTACTCTGCCAGTATCTTCACACAAGAATAAAGCAATTCTGGCAAATCTGTGTCAGATATTCACTTTCTTGACCTAGGATAAAGAATGTTGGAGGTATGAGTGCTCCTGAATCTTTTACCATGATTGGCTCATCATCTGCTCAAACTTCAAATAGTATTGTAGTTATTAATTATATGGGTACAAAAGGCGAAAAGACCCTAGTGGATTCTCGGTGGAATTTTGACTATTGGAGAAATAAGGATTATAATTAAAAATAGTCTAAAAAGGTAAAAACTAATAATATGATTACTATGACTTCTCAGTTGAATCTGAAGTGTTCATTATCACACAAAATTTGAACCTCCATGAGGTGAAAAGATTTTGCCCATTGATGATTGGGTGCAAATGAATAAATCATTACCACTCATATTGGAACCCTCCCAAGGTGCGACGATGCTACTCAATGATGATAGGGTAAGGATTAAACAATCATTACCACATGAGTCTGATCACCACCGAGGTGAAAAGATTTTACTCAAAGGTGATTGGATACAATACATCAAATCATTACCACATGGGTAGGCTCTGCCTCAAAAAAATTTTATCTTTGATCTGATAGGCCAAAAACCTATATTTCCTAATTTGGAGGACGGAGCTTTGTATTCTTTTGCCTTGAAAATCGATGGTCTAGAAATCTGAACTAGTTTAAATAGGAAAAACTAGTATCAAGTAAAGGATCTTTCCTGGTTTTGCCCTGCCAAAATAATAAAAAGCATAGAAAAAACTTTAACAAAGCGATATCCATTACTTCTATTAAAAAGTAAATTTCTCATTTTATAAAATAATTGTGGCATCCAACGGTGGATCCCACAAACTGATGCTCACTACAGGGGTCAAAACTGTGACTTTGGCGTTATCAGCACCAGGAGGTGGGCTGAGGGTTTTTACTCCCTGTGGAGGAAGTTGAACAAATCCACTTTATTGGCTTGATGGCAGATTTAGGCCTGCCCACAGATAACCTGGTATGTACCCTGCTGAACGTCCATATTTTTACGTGCTGACCTCATATGAGTTGGAGAAAGTGTAAACTTTTCTGCGTGAGTATAGTGATATATTCTCGAAGTCAGACAATGATTATGGCCACATGAAGGGCTGGTGTCACTCCATCAATATGGGTGATGCCCATCCCATTAGGTCAAAACCTTATCGCAAGTCAAATGTGGAGGAGCAACAAATGAGGATGGAACTCACACAGTTGTTAGATGCATGGTTATTAGTTCCTTCACAAAGCCCTTGGTCCTCCCCCCTTTTGCTAATTAAGAAGAAAAGCAGAGGTCATCAGGTAAACATGGATTACCGCAGGTTAAACAATCTTATGGAAAAGGATAGCTATCCTATCCCACGCATTGACGATGCCCTGGCCCAGTTTTTAAGCTCAAACTTTTTCTCTGCCATGGACTTGGCCAGTGGTTATTGGCAAATGGATCTATCTCCTCAAGATCAAGAGAAATGCGCGTTAATATGCAGTAAAGGTCTTTTCCAACCCACGCGATTACCTCAAGGGTTGTGCAACGCACCTGCCTCTTTCTAGCGTGCAATGGATCATATTTTGCAGGATCTCAAGTTAACCTGTGTTATCGTCTACCTTGATGACATTACCATATTTTTAGAGACCTTTAATGAACACTTTGATCATTTAAAAAGAGGTATTCAAACACTTACGACACTCAACTATCAAATTAAAGCCTTCAAAGTGTTTGTTCTTCCAAAAGAAATTAAACTTCCTCGGACATACCATTTCTCAAGAGGGAATCCAACCCATACAAGATAAGGTTGAAGCGATTGCCAGTTTGCCACCCTCCAAAAATCTACAGGATATACAGGTATTTTTAGGGATGATGGGGTACAACCATGAGTTCATCCCTAAGTTTGCCCAACTCAGCAAGCCCCTTGTTCGCTTACTAAAAAATAATATCCCTTTTCAATGGGGCACTGAACAGAAGGCTGCATTTGAACCAATGAAGCTGCTGCTGCAAAAACGGCCTATCCTAAGGCATCTCGATTATGAAAAACCATTCATCTTATTTACAGATGCTTCAGATTACGCCGTCGGGGCCAACCTAGCCCAATTAGATGAAAAAGGGGTCGTTCATCATGTCTCATATTTTAGCAAAATGCTATCAAAGGCAGAATTCAACTATAGAGTTACTAAGAAGGAATGTCTCGCCAATCTACTCGCAGTGAAGAATTACCGCCCTTTCTTGTATGGGACCTCTTTCACTGTGATCACGGACCACACATCTTTAAAATTGTTGCAAAACATGAAGGACCCTACGGGGAGGTTATCTCGCTGGGCTCTAAAGCTTCAGCATTATGATTTAAAGATTGAACACTGCGCTGGAACCTGCCATATGAATGTTGATGGGTTAACTTGGCTGCCCATCCTCCACCTAGATAACAGTGAAGCGGAGCAGCTGTATAATTTTCTAATGACCTCAAACGACTGGGAAGACGAGAATGAGCCTGTACATAGGATGTTGGCCTGGCACTCCTGTAACACTAAAGTGGATAATGGGAAGTTGTATAAGCAAGTGGGGGCGAAGTGGTTGCCTTACCTACAACCCTCGGAACGTGTACCTGTCATCCTGGAAGCTCATTCAACTTTAGGCCATGGAGGAGCAAAGAAAACTTATGAGTGAATAAAGTATCAGTACTTCTGGGAAGGAATCATGGAAGCCATCATTGAAGTCTTGGATGCTTGCCTTACGTGTAAGAAGCAGTCTCAATTCAAGACTAGATATCAATATCAGCTGACTACCCCGCAACAGCCATTTCATAAATAAGCTTGGATGTAGTAGGGCCGCTTCCTCAAGCCACAGGTGGAAACAGGTATATTTTGGTAGGCATCAATCAATTCACGAAGTGGGTTGAGGCTGTGGCGTTGCTGGCTCAAACTGCTAAGACCACTGCTTCTTTTCTCCACCAAAATATTTTTACTTGATATGGGTGCCCTCAAGTATTACTCTGCGACAACAGGAAAAATTTCACCTTCAGAGTAGTTAAAATCCTGGCTACTTCCATGGGAGCCCAGCAACTGTTCTCCGCTCCATATAGCCCATCTACCAATGGAACAGTGGAGCGAGCAAATGGTACTCTGGTTTCTATTTTATGGAAACTGGCTACATCTGATCCCCTTCATTAGGATCATTATCTCCCAAGCGCGCTTATAGCTTACAGAATTAGCTATCATCAAATTCTGAAAATGTCCCCTTTCTGAGTACTATATGGCAGGGAACTGGGCATACCTGCTCTGTTAGCTAAGGATGTCTTCTCTAGAGGAGAGGAACCTGAGAAAGCCATGTGAAAGTTAGCTAATCGCATCATTCAGCTTCAATCAGAAGCTATGACCAAACTAGCCAAAATTGTCACTAGAGAAGGCCAAGCTGCCAATGAGCTTCGGGCTCCCCTACCTTCATTCCAAGTGTCAGATAGGGTTTTATATTACCATAATTGCATAACTCCTCAAAGTGACAAACTTGGATCAATTTTGGAGGGGCCATTCACCATTACGTATAAGAGAGAAAATTAGTATTCTATAAAGTCTCTGGCCACCAGAATTATCATAAACTGGGTACATGGCCACTTCCTATGACCCTACACCTCTCCCAACATTCTTGAGGGGGGCAATGTTGGATATTCAACTCCTTGACCTAGGAGAAAGAATGTTAGAGGTATGAGTGCTCCTGAATCTGCTACCATGATTAGCCCATCACCTGCCCAAACTTCAAATAATATTGTATTTTATTTATTTGAGGCAAGCTGACCGGGGGATGAACATTACCAAAATAGAAAAGAAAGTATCAACATGAAACCTGAGCAGGGTCAACTCTGTTTTAGAAAGTTTTTTCACCTCTGGATCAGGACTCGGATTTTTCTGGTTACGTCATGGGTAAGGTTTTCGTGTTATTATACCTACTAACCGCCAATAGTTTCCTTCAGCTGGCACCCTGATCAATGTGCAAAGGGCGGAAATTGAACCCACAACCTTCAGGTTGGTAGCCGTAAGCCCTACCAACTCGCCTTCCACCCCCTTTCAAATAATATTGTAGTTATTAATGATATGGGTACAAAGGCGAAAAGACCCTAGTGGATTCTCAGTGGAATCCCAACTATCAGAGAAATAAGGATTATAATCAAAACCAGTCTAAAAAGGTAAAGACTAATAATAGGATTACTCCAACTTCTCAGCCAAATCTGAGGTGTTCAGTATCACATGGATCCGAACCTCCACAAGGTGAAAAGAATTTGCCTGTCAATGATTGGGTGCAAATGAACAAATCATTACCACTTGGATTGGAACCCTCCCAAGGTGCGACGATGCTACTTGATGATGATAGGGTAATGATTAAACAATCATTACCACATGAGTTAGATCACCACTGAGGTGAAAATTTTTATTCAAAAGTGATTGGATACAATATATCAAATCATTACCACACAGGTTGGTTCTGCCTCAAAAAAATTTACCTTTGATCTGATAGGCCAAAAACCTATATTCCCTAATTTGGAGGACTGAGCTTTGTATTCTTTTGCCTCAAAAATTGATGGTCTCAAAATCTGAACTAGGTTAAATAGGAAAAACTAGTATTGAGAAAATGACCTTTCCTGGTTTTGCCCTGCCAAAATAATAAAAAAGATAAAAAGACTCTAACAAAGTGATATTCATTACTTTTATTAAAAAGTAAGTTTCTCATTTTAATAAAATAAATTGTGGCATCCAACGGTGGATCCCACAATCTGGATGTCTTTCATAGAGTAATTGGAAGGGACTTTTTCCCTGTTGACAAATGATAGCTAATATTATATATAATGGCAGCGGTGATTAGCAGGGCACTCAAGGTTTCTGGGCTGATTATTTACCAACTTATGAAGAATGTACACTAGAGTGCCGTTGGCCCATTCATTAATCTCATTGGATTTAAAGTGCTATGGAGTAGTTAAGACCCCACATTTGGCCATTAACTTATTCTGCTTAGTAAGGACATGAGATGTGAAATTTGTTCTGTTGTCTGTGAGAATAAACTGCGGGCAACCATGTTGCTGTATGATGCACCTCATTATGAACTTAACGGTGGTTACAGCCCCCAAATCCCTGATCGCTCTTGCTATCACCTGCCTGCTCAAGTGATCCTTGGCTACAAGTATATACTTGGAGCGATTCGCCCCCATTGGCAGAGGGCCCAACACATTAAAAGAAACAGTCTGCCATGAAAAACAGGGCTTAAAGGCTGATGGATAGTTTTCTTATATATAAAAGTTTCTCCACTTGACACTGGTGACAACAAGCAACTGTTTTAAGAACATTACTGTGCATACTCTTCCAATAGTAATGGGATTTCAAGAACTCCAGTGTTTTCCACAGCCCAATATGATCTACCGCCCTATGTGCGTCCAATATAGATCACTGGTCTGGCAGAGGGTTTCATGAAGCTCAGCTTCAATTCTCCAATTTTCTTATAAAATTCTCCATTACGCAATAAAGTGTAATGGAAAAGTCCATCTAACGCTTTGATCACTTGTGGCAGCTTATTGTGATATTCTCCCATAATCATCTTCTCATACATTATACCAGCCAAATCTGCTGAGATGGCAACTGTTGGTAATCATGAGAGACAGTCCGCATTCTGATTTTTACACCTGGCTCATGTACTTTTTTGAAGTCGTATGCTTAGAGCTTCAATGCCCATTGTGCAAGCCATCCTTCAGGTTCCCAAAGATTCTGCAGCCAACGCAATAAGGCATGATTCGTTACCATTTTTAAATTTTACCCATAGAGGTAGATATGGAACTTTTTATATGCATATGTTATCACCAAACATTTCTGCTCAGTCGCAACATAATCCCATTCAGGACCCGTTAGGCTTTGGCTACTATATGTGACGAGATGCTTCAGACTGTCATCATCTTTTTGGGATAATACTGACTCTACTGAAGAAAGAGAAGCATCCGTTTGCACAATAAAATCTTTTGCAATCTAAGGTATTGCAAAACTGGTGCGCTAGCCAGTGCAGTCCGCAAGTCATTGAAAGTGTTTTGACAATGTTCAGTCCAGTCATAGGTGGCGTTTTCTTTCAATATTCAAAAAGCGGTGCCCCGGTACAGCTAAAGTTAGGAATGAACCACTAATAGTAACCAACCATCCCCAAAAACACCTGGTTATCCTGCTTATTGCATGGCTGAAACATCTTTCATATAGCTTACACCTTTGCTGACTAGATACTAAGTTTTTTGAGTATACCACAAACTCCATGATATTCCAGTTGCACCTTAAAATGTTCCACTTTCAAGACTTAATTTTTATGTTGGCTTCAGCAAGTTGGCGGAACACTTGTTCCAGGTGATCAAGATTTTCCGTGGATGTCCATGAGAACACAATGATATTGTCAAGGTTATTATAACGCAAGGTAGCTTCAAGTCACCTAAGATATTGTCTATAGCCCACTGGAACGTAGCCAGGGCGTTCACAAACCCTGTGGCATACGTGTAGGCTGGAACAACCCCTTCAAAGTAATTATGGCACATTTTCCCATTCCTTTACTGGCAACTCAATTTGCCAGTATACTGATATTAAGTTTATAGCGGAGAAATAATTGGCACCTCCCAGCCAATCTAACGCATCATCAATTTTCATAATTGGGTAAAAATAATTTTAAGCTTTTAAGCATTTAATATTCAATTACTACTCAGTTGGTGCCATCTTTTTTCTTTATAATTAGCACTGGTGACGCCCATAGACTCTTTGATGGCTCTAACATTCCTTATTCACCCAATTTATCTATCTCCTCAGATACAACTCCTTCTGCAGCCTTGGAGTGACGGATAGGCCATGACTGAATGAGAGGGTGATCTTCCATGTCCAACTGATGCTCAATTTCGCATGCACATCCCAAATTGTGGCCATCAGATGCAATAATGCCACAGTATTTTTTAACAGATCCATTACCCTGTCCTTCTGGTCCTCCAACAGGCCAGTTAGAGCCTGACGCAGAACCACAGCTATTATGCTGGATGAGGTTTTACAGGTAGCTACAGGATTTCCCAAGAACCAAAGTCATGTATATGGTGGACCTCATCACTAGGAATCAGATGAAGATAAGCCAACACTTGGTGCCTTTGAAATTACATAGACTCCTTCTGCAGGTTCGCTATCAAAACCTTCACTTCCCCCTGCCCTGGTAACAGGAGCCCAGGAGCCACATGGGTTCTAGCTGTGATTGCTGTTACATTCTGTTAAATTCCGAGGGTCACTCGATTGATAAATTTGATCATGCACACTTAATTGGATTAAAGTTCAGCCAAATGATCCTCAATTTAGCCTGTGTTTTACTGTATTTTGACTGTTTGGAAGCTCACTAGGCATATTCAAATAGTTTAAAATCTTCTTGTCGATTTTGAGCTCAAATTAACTTCATATTTGGGAACTTCTACCAACACAGGTAAAGGTACAGTTTTGGAATTCAGCAATTCCAGCTTGTTGACACACTTCAAAATAGACTCTTATATAAAAACCAGACAATAGAGAATTGATAAAATATATCTTTATTAAATGATATTATTTGATAATTATTCATTAGGCCAGGCGCAAGTATCTATACCTCTAGGGCATCTCCTGGCCACATCTCAAGCATGCAATTTCCATAGATTACATTCCACCTCAGTTTGGCCATTGGACTGATACAACAATGACCTATTGCTAGGACTATTGGTGGCAAAATACTCTCTTATTTGGGAGGATTTTAGGGACAAAAATCGCATAACAAACATGCAAAATTGTCCTAGGATAATTGTAAAATTTACTCTTGGTTGTTATCAGCAAGCAACCCAGTAACCTTTTTAATGCACAGGTTTAGTTTCCTCGTGAACTTCGTCATGTTTTATAGAATGTATTGTTAATTGATAATAGTATAAAGACTATTATCTGTAGTTGAGTGTGATTTATATTTCGGCCCAACGCTCTGCCAGTATTCCCAATAAATACTTGTAAAGTCATACTTGTAGGAATTCATTCATTAAGCTCTTGTCCACCCAATCTTTGCTGAGATACCCCAGTGACAATCTCTCTCAGCCCAACACACAGTAGGCAGCTATCCTGATTGTGGTTCCTTCTTCTCTATATCCCCGCTCAGATCTTTACTTTTCTCTTTGAGAGTCTTCCAATTATTGCCCTCTGCAATAATATCCTTGAGATAGAACAACAAAAAGAGGCTGATAGTCTAACTATGTACCAAATTGATAATAATGCTTTTGTAGATAATGTTTTAATGTTTTTTATTATGGTAAATCCTAGGGAATATATATGGTGGGGAATTTGGCTTTCTAACCCTCAGTTGACACCTCACTGATTAAATGGCAGCCATTGCCATTAGATCACCCATCCTCATATTGGCAGTGATGATCTTCCCCATCCTGGCTAGGATTCCGTCATTGGACATCCTCAAGACCTCAAATAGAAAGAGTTGGAAAATGAGTCCCTAAAATTTTCCTCTCAGTCCAAGTGAACCAACCATATTTGGCTAGCGACCTGCTTAGGTAATGGGATTTATTACCCATTATGGCAGGTCACTCATCAACCAATCAATTCATTAGTTGCATGTGGCATCACTCGCCTCACAACTTACTATTCATTCCCAATCAGTTGGTGATGAAACCTGACCGATCCCAATTGGTACACCTGATAGTTAATCACTATCAGATGCCCCTATTTCATTGGCAACTCCGCCTGATGAGATCTTAAGTATTCATCTAGATTGATCCTCAATGGATATGAACAGGCAAATATCCCCAAATTCACCAAACGTAGTTCCTTCAAAACTTGGGCCATCTAATTTCCAATTCACTTCACCTTAGGTAATTTTCCACTAGCAATACCAAGTAATCTAGCAGGCTGGGAATATGGGCAAAAATCCCAACACCTCACCCTTTTGCGTAGATTTTCAGCGAGAAAAGTACCAGGGCATGATAACACTGCTTCGGTCACTTGGTCAAATACTTCATTGGTTCAAGTGGAATACACTCATCAATACTCAATGCTGCTCAGAATGATCTTCGGCATACTTTGTTCTTCCTCTTCCTCTTCACTACTGCCTTATCAGAGTGTAGTCCCTTGACCTTCTGTCATGCCAGGATGATCAATTTACTCTTGATGATATTTTTCCCAGGATCCAGTTTTCCCCCCATCAGGGTATATGACCTGCTGTCATATTCAGGATTCTTGGTCTGGCATCCTTAATTTCCTGATTTTCTCCTCATCCTAGACAAAAGACCCTTGCCGTCAATGTTTGTTTCATGGCTTAAATAAGAATACTTAAAACTTATTCGCCCTTGTTATTTCTTTCATAATCTCTTGGCTTAAGTCATTCCTAATTCTTCCCTTGGAGAGCTTATCTCATTAAATTTTTAGACTAATTTCTCCAAAATCGGAGCTTAATGGATTATATTTTTTTAGTACTAGATGGTCCCAGAGCTTAATGGATTATAGAGTGCATAATGTCAACTTCTATATAAGTCCAACATCCCCCCTCTCGTCCAGCTCATATGTCAAATTTGGAGTCACGCTACCAACAGCTCCTCAATAATTTTTCTGATCCAGACCTCCATCTCAACCAGCAGATGAGTCAGGATGCTCGATGGAACCTCTTTTATGGTCCTTCCAGGACTCATATGCTTAGTCTGGCGCAAGTGACAGTCCTTCTGTCGATTTACCTGAAACTGGAACTAATCCCTCCAAAAACCAGGATGGCTATCATTTCAAACAACTCTTGGCCAACTCTTCCTATGCTGTCAATTCCAGAGTTGGACTTCAAAACTCTCCAGGATTCAGCTCCTTTCGCTGATGCTCTGAACATTGTCGTGGATGCTCCAGAGATTATGCCAGCTGCTCTGGATCGTTTGTTTCTTGCCAAGTCAGACCTGCTCCCTGAGTTCCTTTTCTGACTCAGTCAATTTTTACAAACCTGATGTTCTGGTCTCCAAGCTCTCAATTGGTAACAGTATTCACTTTGAGCTCCCCTACGATGAACTCTGGGCCCAAGTCACCAAGGCTTTGACTTTAGCGCTAAATTCCTCTGATATTAATAACCTTCCAGATTGGGATACTGCCGCTTATGCTCTTCGCTTTGCTGGCCAAGTTCTTCAAAATTGATCCTTGAAGCTTCCAGCCTCGCCTGGGTTCCACCGTTTGTTCAGCTTTAGCTTCCAAGAAGCCCATAGTCGCCATTATCAGGATGTAATCTGCTTTCTATACAATTATCTCTTCTCTGGCGCTTCCCATTGGTATCTTCCGCTGATGACGTTGATAGGGGGCATAATTTGGCAAACCCCATCAAGCATCCGTTCTTTGTTGCTGGCCCACATGTCCAGTGTCCTTGATGAAGCCCATTGGTAGGCGCTCAGGACTAACCTTCCAGCTCTAGTGCCATATTGGGATTACTTGAGGTTATTTGCCAATTGCCTCTTTTTATACTGTTGCTTTCCTCCCTTCTCCAGGGTTTTGCGATTGGCTTCCTGACATCTCAATTTCCCTTCCCCTAGTTGCTTTCTCGCAGGGTTCTGCGTCCGCTCAAAGAATGTGGATTCATGTAGATCTAGCCCTCGCTAGCATCTGATCTCACATCAATTTCGATGGGCTGTTCATTCATACCATGATTAATCCTCCCTCCCCCAAGAGGTGACATATGCGGAATCATCCCCATACTGAGGACAATCAATAAAAATAAAAATTATAAAAATATTGCTTTTTTTATCTATGCAGTTTATATTTTTCCTAATATCTTTCATCAATTTATATTCTTCTTTTTTTACTATTGGACTTGACCTTGTTTCAGTTCAGTGGTCCATCTTTTTTCCCCAAACTGGGTCCTGGGTACTTAGACCTGCCAGTTTTTTATGGTTCAGAGATCCTTTTTTCAGACTTAATCATCTAGATTGGTTCAGAGGTCCTTTTTTGTACTGGACCTAATCATCAGGACATGACCAACTTAACGGTTCATTGGTCCTTTGGGAACTCTTTTATTTTTTTTCATCAAACGCTTTAGATATTAGCATGGAATTAATTCACAACTCTTCCATCTAAGAGATTTTTGATGGAGTAAGCCTTAGTCACCATCTTGGCAATCACTCCAAATGGACCTGACCACAATGCATCTGTTTTGTTTCTTTGTCCAAAACCATGCATATTACAATAGGCAAATTTTTCTCTATTCGATATTCTAGGCTGGTTGGTTTTTGTCATCCTTCAATTTTGCTCAAATCCTTTTCTTCAAGGTTGTATCAAATGCTTGCAAATGCATATCTATTGGGATACTCGTCAGTCAGTTCGATTTCTTGGTACTCATCCCCAATTTAGGTTCCACATCTGAATATAAAATCAGCGGTGACGCGGCCTTTCTTCCATATAATAATTCAAATGGCATCTTTCCCGTCGCCATAAGATGACTAATATTGTAGGTGAACGTCACTGAACTCAGGTACGTTCCCCACATGGAGGTTCTCCCTGTGACTAGTTTATTCAGCATTGTGGCCAGCGTTCCATTGACATGTTCTACCAGTTCGTTCGTCTCCAGCCAGTATGGTACTGACACAGCTCCTCAGATCCCCATTATATCATTTAACCTTGGGGTAACATGAGACGTGAAGTTGATCCCATTGTCGCTAAGAAGGACCTGCAGACATCCATGCTGTTATGACACTTGATCCAAGATAACCTCGCAGTATGGGTAGCATCTACTCTGGTTAGGGCCTTTGTCTAAACCCATCTCGTCAGATGGTCAATGGCAATTATGATGTACTTGACTCCCCCTGTGCTCATCGTCAGTGGTCCCATTATGTCAATTGATACTGTATGCCAGGAAAATCCAGGGTGGACCAATCAGTATCCAGTGTATTCTTATGTGGTTTGTGAAGCTGGCACTCCACACAACAAGCTAGATAATCCATGACATTGTAGTTGATTGACTCTCAATAGTAGTACTGGAGAATATGTTGGTTGTTTTCCTCAGGCCTTAATGCCCGACAACCTTGTGAGCTGCTTGTATTATTGCTGCTCTTTCCGACGGTTTCAGGAATAATAGCCACTTCCAAATGATCATCTTGAATACTTGTCCATCAATAGTCTCAGTGTTTTCCATTGCTTTCGGAAGCGCACCTTGGATTTCTTGGGGCTTGTCCCTAATTTTTCCTTCAACCATTCTCTGGAATAGCTCATCTGCCTGCGGGTATACCAACTGGACCATTGGCAACTGCAATAAGCCATCCGCGTTCTAGTGAGAAGACCCGCTTGGTGGACTATCTCATAATTATAAGCCTGGAGCTTAAGTGCTCATCAGGCCAGTTGCCCTTCCAGATCTCTTAAATTGTGCAGCCAATGCAGCGAAGAGTGGTCCGTTACCACCTTAAAGTGCATTTTGTGGATATACACCTGAAACTGCTTACAGGCGTAAATGACCGCAAGGCATTCATACTCAGTCATGGTGTTATTCCTCTCAGAGGCTGAGAGGGTCTGGCTCACATAAGCCACCAGATGCTCATCCCCAAGTTCATCTACTTGGCTCAGTATGGCACTGATCGCCATCAAATGAAGCATCAGTTTGAATGATAAACTCCCAGTTGAAATTTGGATATTTCAGAACTGGCGAATCTATCAAATACTGGCATAACTCATCGAAGGAGCCCTGGGCCTCTTCATTCCATAGGAATCCTTATTTCGGATTCTTTAATTAATAGAATAATGGCTTGGCTATTAGAGCGAAGTCCTGAATAAATCTTCTGTAGTATCCGACCATCCCAAGGAACACTTGGATGTCTTGGACACTCTTTGGTACAGCCATACGCTCTATAGCTGCTATCTTCTGGGTTTGCAGCTGCAATCCACTTGAGTTAATTATAAATACCAGATATTCTAACTCTTTTTTGAAGAAGTGACACTTCCTCAGCTTAATCTTCAGGTTAGCCTTGAACAGTCTCTTGAATACTTCTTCCAAGTGGTGTAGATGGTCAGTAAACGTCCTACTGAACACGCTGATATCATCCAGATATACCAGGACGCATGACAACTTCAAGTTGCTTAATATCGCATCCACTGGCCCTTTGGAGCGTTGCAGGTGCATTGCATAGACCCTGGGGCATTCTCATCAGTTGGTATAGCCCCTGTATGGTAACAATTGCGCAATTTTCTTGGTCTTCCCTTGGCAAGTCAATCTGCCAATATCCCAAGGTCAGATTTATCATGGAGAAATACTTTGCTTCTCCCTATTGGTCTAGTGCATTGTCAATCCTAGGTAGGGGGTATGATTCCTTCTTCATTATTTGTTCAGCCTTTGGTAGTCAATCACCACCTGGTTGGATCCATCCTTCTTCTTCACAATCAGAATCAGACTCGCCCAAGACTTGATGATGGAACTAGAAGCCCACGCTTCACTAGTTTGCTGATTTCATCCTCCACTACCGCTTCAGTGGCTTTCGAACTTTGGATTGGTCTCATCCTTAAGGGTAAATTTTACCCAGTGTTGACCTTTTGGATTACATCTCCTGAACATCCCAAGTCGTGGTCATCCTGATGAACACTTCCCGATATTTCTCAAATAGTTTGAGCACCTCCTCTTGCTGGCCTTTCCAGCAGATCAGCGAGCTACTCTAGATCAACCAATAGGTTGATACTTTTGGTTACCCCAGCCAGTAATCCCATTTTGTCAAGAGACCCAAAATCGTGGAATCTTCTCAATTCTTCCATCAGGATCAGATGAATAAACACAATTATCTGATTCCTCTTGATCTTCATTGGTTTTCACCCAAATTCTCCATGAGAACTCAAATCTCTCCATGGCCCGGGTTATTATCCCAGGAGCCACCCAGGGCTCCACTCTGGACTTCTTCCAGGGGCTTCCAACCTCTCCATACAACAGCTCATGAATCTCCAAAAGTAACCCCTATATCAACTATCATCTGCGATCCAGCCAGTATGGTCCTCTCATTCTTGATCCTTAATGGAATTCCCCAGTTCTCTAGGATTTCCGCTGGCATTTCACGTCACTTTCTACCAACTAATTGGTATCAAATCAGGATAATGCTGTCATTGTAAATCAGATTGATGAAGTTGTTTCTCTGATTCAACGGAGCTTCACCATCCTTCAGATATACCAATGGTAACATCTGACTCAGGATTTTCAATGTATTATCCTCAAAGTTACATTTAACTCCATATTTGTATAGAAACTCCATTACAATCAGAATGTCATAGTTTTGGTTCAACAAAATTATCTCTGGCGCAGATAACATAAACGACCCAAATTGTAGTGGCAGAACACTATACGCTCCACAAAAAATGGTTATGTTTGGCTCAGCTGTCCCATATTCTCTCTGGTGTTCCAAGTCCAGCGAGATCTTCATCCTCTTTACCAACTTGATCAAGACAATATTGATGGGCACTCCACTGTAACAATTGCCCTTACCCTCACTAGATTCACTTATATATCTATATACATACACTCAGAGTATTGTGAAAAAGTGTTTACTTAGTGAATGACGGCGTTATTAGCCAAATCTAGGGTGTGAATAATTTGCACTGATAATTTAAGAAATGATTACTTTATCACACCGAGGGGGATAGACAGATTAGCCTCATCTAAATGGATGTCAGATAACTCTTGAGGATTCTCGGCGGTTCAAATCTTATCAGCCAGTTGTTGGGCGTATAGCCGGGCAACTTCCTGGATTATCTCGGGGTCAATTCTCTTTTCCCCAGCTCTGGACATGGCATTCACATCCATATTGATCACTTGATATAGCTGATCCTGCTCGTCATCTACAAACAGATTGCTCATATCAATTTAAAATTCATGATATTGGGAGGAACAGGTTTCTCCGCCGCTCTAGACTGCTCCTTGTCTAGGCAGCAGGCCCTTTTCTCAAATCCTTAGTGGCTGCTGTCTCCTCATCCTGGACCATGTTAATATGATCATTCAGCTTTTTACAGTGCATGGCGAAATGTCCTTTCCTGCCACACTGACAGCAGAGCTTTTCCTTCTTGTTTAACCGTCTGAATTCTTTGGGCTTATTTCCCAGCACAGTTTCATTGGTAGCCTCCTTAGCTCCTTCTTTCCCTTCGTGGGATTCAGATTTTATACCAGATTAAAATTAAAACTTCTATCTGGGATCGAATGTCGCTCCTAAATCTTCAAGTTTTCTACCATTTGTGAGTCAGTTATTTCCATCATGAACATGGAAGACATCATATGATGAAAATCACGATAGGGTCAAAGGGCTGCTTGCAAAGCGATTCTAGCAGCAAAGTCATCCAATACTTTTGCTCAGGCCAGGATCTGTGACTCCTGGTAAAATCAATCCACAATGCTAGCAAGAGACTCAACTTTATGGAACTGGATTCCCATAAATTCCTGCTTACGTTTTGACATGCGTGTCAGACAATCAAACTCCTTCATGATGGCCACCTTTGCCTCAGAATATGACCAGCTGTCCCCCTCCAGTTGAGGTAACACTAAGTTTTGACAGTCAGTGTCTAGGCAATTCATAACCATCAACGCCTTCTGGCGGTCTCTGTAGCCATTCATGATCATGTTGAACAATCATAAAAATTCTGGTGCGTTATCCCAATGGAACGTTGACAATTTCAGTGTTGTCCTAAATTCCTCTGAGTCATTTCTGGCCGATTGTCTCAGTTCAGCTACTTGGCTAACTTGAGGTGTGACTTTGGGCATCATCTCCAAAATGGCATTAAAAGCGGGCGGCATGTTCCTTGGGGTATTTGACTTCCCAAGTATCATGTGAGGGCTTTTTTCTTAGGCATCACTTGCCATATCAGGCTCACAAGCACATCTGTGAGCTTTAAGTTCCTCCACTTGTTTGATTTATAGCTCAATATCCACACCAAATTTTCTTAAAGGAATGCGATCTTCTTCTCGCTCCATTTTCAGGTATAGGACCTCTCAAACGAGGTCCCCTTCTTTATTCTTTAACGAGTTTACTTTGCCAAGTAACTTGTTCCCAAAGCTGGCTACATTCTCTACTCCTTCCTCCACCTTGTTGACTTGTTCTTCCAAGGCCAAAAACTCCCTATGGTCTGCTGAGTTTAAGGCATTCTGGTTTACAGTGGCTATCTCAATCCACAGTTTGCATAGCTCTTCTTTGTACAACATTATAATAGATTTTTCACTCAACTACCCCTGTAGTGAGCACCAACTTATAAAAAATTTACTCTTAGTTGTTATCTGCAAGTAACACAGTAACCTTTTCTATTAAACAGGTTTGTTTTCTTTATGCACTTTGTCACGTTGTATAGAATGTATTATTAATCAATAATAGTATGGAGACTATTATCCGTAGTTGTTTGTGAATTATATTTCAGTTTTACGCTCAGCCAGTATTCCTGATTAAATAATCATAAAGTCATACTCATAGGGATTTGTTCCCTATGCTCTTGTCCACCCAATCTTTGCTGAGATACCCCGTGACAATCTCTCTCAGCCCAACACACAGTCATCAGCTATCCCTGATTGTGGTTCCTTCTTCTCTATATCCCCGCTCAAATCTCGACTCTTCTCTCTGAGAGTCTTTCAATTATTGCCCTCTGCAATAATATCCTTGAGATAGAACAACAAAAAGAGGCTGATAGTCTAACTATGTACCAAATTGATAATAATGCTTTTGTAGATAATGTTTTATAAATAAACTGAAATCTCAACTGCTAGCATGACCACTGTCAGAGTTAAACTCATCAAAAAAGGAACACATTTGTAGACGCTAGTCTTTGGCTACTCACTGGAAATAGCGCCTACATGTTTTGTGCGTCTTGAATCAGTTTATGAAGGCTTTACTTTTAGCCTTACTTTGAACTTTTTTTCCTGGTGAGGGAACAATTGCATGTTTTTGCAGATGTAAAAGAACAGTATGGATGGCGAGAGTGACTGTCATAAACCTCACCAAATTCAAGACTATATGAGTCATGAGTCTCAGGAGATCTAGTTCAAGTTTACAACCAGAAATGACATGAATAAAGTCAATGAAGTATTCGTTATGAAATTTGCAGCGACAAAGATGTACAGAATATGAAACCAGATATTTTTTAGTTACGTATAAATAGAATTATTCAGTCGCCAAATACACGGCCTTCTACTATCTTAAAGCATAACAGTTGTGTACAATCGGAGCTATAATTCTATTTACATTTAAGATGGCGTTTCTAAGCTCAATGGAGATGCATCTAGTTCTCAAGATGCCATGACTTTAGAACTTAAGACCATTATGACATTAAAGGTAATAAATAAAGCACTACTCAATGTTCAAGAAACATATATTGGAATTAAACTATATTATGGTTTCTTAGTAAGTCCTGAAACTAAAATTTAGTTAGTCTGGGGAAATTCCAAATAAATCACATAGTTTATGTGTTGCTACTTTCTTAAAAGAGAGTTCCAATTTATTTTCCTTTTGATTGATCACTTGTGCTTAGTTAATTCAATGGCCAGCCTTTCTTAAAAATATTGGTACAGGTCACTGATAGCTTCTCAGCATTCCATTTTAAATTCATTTGAATAGCAGAATAAATGCTACAATCAATGGTTGTAGTTTATAGAGATTTGTAATGATTGGTGTAAGGATGATCAAGAAAGGGCGTTTGATTGCCTTTTGTCATTTAAATATACTAATTACCTTTAAAAAGCACCATTTTCTTGCATTAATAGACTTACTAGTAATAGTTTAAAGTATTGTAGGCAACGGTTGCCTTAGTTTCTTTGAATTAAACTTGGTCACGTTTTTACCTGATCCCTTATTAGCTCAGATCATACTTCATGTCATCAAACAGGAAACATTGTTAATTAAATTAAAACCTCCAAAAATTTAAAGTCACCACTTTTTAACAAGTGTTTCTCACTAGAGGGGCTTCTGAGCCAAAGTTATCTTCAGGTAGGAAGACAACAGTATAGCGGAGCGCCATCTGATGAAAGGGGAAATGGCTGATTTGAGCCAGGTGAGCCCAAGACCCCTGAAATTGAAGATTTGGTGTATGTCATAATTGAGACCCCTGTTAAGATTTTTATTTTATAAGAGGTGGGCTGACCTGGGGACAATACTGCACTGATCAAGGGAAATTGAATGAATGGGAAAGGAGGATAAAATCTGGCAAATCTCCACACACGGCATATGATAGGCCAGGAACTTTATGGACCGCCTTTGCTAGTCACTATCTCGGTTTGGGGCATTGGTGCTCAACGACAACACAGTCATAATTGTCCCCTACCCAAAGTTCCAGTACCAGAATCAAACTTGGGGAGGCAGCGGTAGAGGTCCCTACTCTACCACTTGGGTATCCTCCCCTACCCCTGTTAAAATTTATTATTTCTAAAACTTCAATAAGAAAGGTAAGGATGCTAAAAAAAGTTTTCTGAAGTTGCTCCTGCTTGTCTGCAATATATAACTCAGAATCACACTGAAACTAAAAGTGTTTTATATTTAGTTATCAGGACTCAAGGCCAAGATTTTGGACTCTGTATTTATTAAGCAAGTGGAGATATTGACAGAAGAAGTTGATGCTATGGAACTTTATTATGACGAGACCTGGTTCAGGAATGAATAACACGAAGAACAAGTCACAAAGTTTAGGAAAATCTTCAGAAAAAAATATTGCCAAACTTCACCAATTACCAAAGAGTTATAACATCTTTTGAAAAAATGAGAATTTGAAGGCATGGAAGTTGAGCCAAAAGAAATGGGAGAAGACCATTATTGATTTTCTATCAAAGTTGGAAGGAACCACAAGCCATTGTCAAGAAAACCTCAAAAGGCAGATCTGAACGGTTCAGAGATAATTCCTTATCAGTTGATAGCCCTATTTTTCTAGCCAAGGAAGCCTGTGAAAGGCGCCTGGAAACATGTTCGCTTATTTAGTATAGCGTCCTACATCATCAGCTAGACTTTATAGCCAGAGTGAAGATACTAGTAAAGATTTCCTCAAAAATATGGAATTTATACCAAATATAAACTTGCTAGTTTAAAAGAAAAAATGTCCCCAAATTTTTTAGGCTTTTTAAGATGACTATTATAAGGATGTGAGGACTTCCAAAAGGCGATTACCATGAGTAGACTACATTTATATAAGAAAGCAAAATTAACATCCTAACCATCTTAGACACTAATATGGAACTTACACAAGGGCAAAGAATGCTACCATGGAGAGTTTGGCATTGTCATGGAGGCGGCTGATAAAATTAGACTGGGCTCCCAGTTGGGGTGTGTGAGTACCCAGTGGAGAGCCCAGAATGCCAAGGGTACAGCAGTCCATGCGACTAGAAGAAGGGGAGATCTATTGGGGATGTGAGGAAAGTAAAGTTTATCAATGTACCAAAGGCCCCCAAGGCAAACCAGATGGTTGCAATGGGGCTCAACTGCAAGTCTAGGGGGTAACCCCCAAGGGCGGGAGAGGTGGGGAGGATGATGACTCCTCTGGGTTTCACAGTTGCTGGCCTTCAGTTTCGAATAGTTGAGTTCATGCACCAGTGAGGGGAGGCACAGGACCCACCGCGCAAACAGGGGTGCTGTCAGAGAAAAAAATGGACTCACGGCATGCATCAAGGCCGAGCTCCCCTTGGGCAGGGTGCTCCAGGTCCCTCAGGTGGGTGGGATCAGCGGTGAACAAGCCAGGTGTGGGGGCCGAGGTCACAAGCATTGGGGCGGGGGCGCCCCAAGGCTGTTCCAATAGGGGAGCAGTCTCGGAGATCCCAGTGGCAGAGCAAGTGGGTGGATTTTCATTAGACAGGTACACAAAAATGGACGGAGAATCAACTCTTTCATCAGGGATGAGGCAGTTTATGGTGGATATAATCCGCCGCTACATGGTGGGGTTGAGCAACTGGATGACCCATTCAGCAATCATTGAGATGATTATTTGGATAGTGGCATGCTTCGCCAAATCAATTGGCGGAATTTTTGAAAAAATAAACAGGCAGAGTCCGCGACAAGGCGTTTGAGGTATTCAGGTTTTAATTAGCGCAAAGTGTGGGAATATTAGAGAATGAACTGACAACTGACCTTCAGCAGGGCAGTTACCTTAAGTAACGAGAGAATCTCATAGTGGGGATGCCAAGGGATTGGGTGATTGGGGATCAGCGATGGGATTTGGGTGGCTGGTGGGTGGGGGTGGAGGGATGTCCAAATCTTGGCAAAAATCAAAAAAAACCTTTTGCAAATTTTTCCAAATTTTTGGGGTAAACCAGGTCAATGGTACCAATCCGGGCCTTGACCATTTGATTCAGGCTGTTCACATGGTTTGGATTCCCCAGATTTGTCCCGGGGGCTGTGGCCTTGGTGCTGGGTCATCTGCAGCCTGGTCCAAACTCTCAATCTGATTATTTACGCAATCCAAACTTCCCAGATCTGTCCCAGGGGTAGGGGCAACTGGTCCAAGTTGCTTGTAGCCTGACTTGAAACCTGAATTGAGTGCTGATCTGATTTTGGACCCAGACAGTCCAGACCAGCTCCATCAGCCTGGAATTTGCAGACTGGGCTCCGATACTAGCACTGGCCATTTCCTCAAAATTTTGGTATGTTTTCCCTGGTGAGTGAGGGGTCCCAGGGGCCCTCCCATGGCCCCTGGTTTGCATAATCTCCTGGCAGGTCCCCTCTATTAGTCTTACCAGGGTTGAGGAGGGGGAGGGAAGAGACCTGATTATCTTTAGGAGGAAGGGCAGTCATCCAGCGCACATCTACCGCATGCGCCAGGTTGCTCAATTGTGACAGGGGGTCCACTTGGGCCTTTGGGCCTCTTTTTGTCCGAAATGGATGCTGCTCCCTATCCAGTTGTAGGGGCTGGTCCCCAGGTCTTACAGGCATCCTGAAAACGTCTCTAACTGAAATTAAGGATTTATGCACATTCAGTTAAAGAGTATGAAACCATTGATACATTTGCTGACTGATTCTACCAAGAAGCTCAGATACTCACTGGGAAAGAGCGTTGACAAATTTTGATGCACATAGATGCCATCAAATTGGCACTCTGGCCCTAAGAGATATGTGTGGTGCAGAACTCAGCCTTAAAATTAGACATGGAAATACACAAATAGTACAGTTCTTACAGATTTCTTGAACCACATTGGATGCCCCTAACAAAAGCAACCAAAATGCCAATACAGGAAATCCAAAATTATGCAGAAAATTTATATGATAGTAACAGATGATATCCAACATGGGAGTCAGTGTTAATTATTTGGGAAACCCAAACAGCCAATGTAAGAAACTTGGGTCACCTGTTTGAAGTGCAGTAAAGAGGCCATTTTTTAAGGGTGAAGAACTAAAAGGACAGTGCCAATGTGGTTGTACCTACTAACAATCAATTATCCTATGTTGGAAAAGACCAGGTGGATAGCCTAGGAACAATCTAGTTCCGTTTTTGTTCAAGCTCCACCTGACATAGATAAACCACTAAACAGAGTAACTTCTGAAAACCTTTTCATTAATAATGCTCCTAAAATTTTCATATATCAAGAAAAGAATAGTGAGGATCATGTGATTACTCGTTCAAAAGTGAAAGCAATAGCCTGAAATGATTGAAAAGGTGACTTAGATATATGTGATACATCCACAGGACAATAAACCAAGCATGAAATAAAATAGCAGCCTTGGACTATGTCAACATATCAACAAATTACTACTATAAATTAGAAATTCCCTGTATATTCGAACAGTTTTTATCCATTGATTCAGCTAATGATGCCACCATTTTGCAAATAAACATTTTTCCCTCTTATTTTTTTAGTACTAGATGCATTCTTCCCTCTTATTCTGATTGCATTTATGACAATAATTTGGTAAGTTGAGTAAAGGTTTTATCAATAATTGACAGTGGATCTCAGATTAAAAATAGTCTCTACACGTTAATGAAAAATTTGAGGCTTAGACCTGATGTGGACCATAACAACATTTATGGAACAGAAGTCCTGCAATTTCTTACTTCTAGGGGAGCATACAGTTCCTTGCTTTATTTTTGGATCACTAATTATCACAGCACTGGCAATAGTCCCACCAGATCAGAATTATGAGCTATAAATATGCTCTGCCATTATGCGGCAGTATGGGGTCTGATTTGATTTTAGAGAATAACTTTATAATTCTAGGTCAAACTTTGCCACAGTTTTAACTGAAAAGGAGATTCACCCCTGAAGCAAGAGAAACAATTATATCAGCTTAGTATAACTTAATGGGCATTTTGGTGAGATATCTTCAGAATGATCAGATTTTAGGAAGCCGCCTGATCAGATGAAGAATGTTTAGGTATTTTTTTAAAACGCGAGGAAAATAGTAAATAATTTCAGAGAGCAGTATATAATAAAAACTGGCATTAATTTGGAAATTAATAAATATCTGTATGTCAAAGGTCATACACCATGGCAGAAAGGTAGAACTGAACTGCACGTTGCACCTGGAATTTTAACCCTTATAACGTTAAAATTCAGGTACTGGTTGTCAACTTATAGGATAGTCCTACACAGATAGAAAATAACCAGGTATTGGTTTAGCTCAAGTTGATTCAAACTAGAGCTTTTATTCTTCCATGAATTTGACTAGCTATATGAGATGGGATTGCCAGATGACCCAAAATACAAGGCAATTTTTGCCATCTTTGATAAGGAAATCTGATTGTAATCTCATAGGAAAAAGTTAAATTTTTAACTTGTTTGACAAATATTCTGAGATGTTTGCCCAAGATGATTATAACCTTGGTGTGCCAAAGGTATAGTGCATAAAGTCGATGTCAAGGATCAAATGGTAATTCAAATGTGGAAAATTTATGTCTATAGGAAGTGAGGACATAGTTGCCAACAATATTGCCAAACTACTCACCCATGGGTTGTTGGTTACATCTTCAAGTCCTTGGGAAAGTCCAATATTAACTGTAAAAAGAAAGATGGATTTAACTATCATTCAATTACAAGTCTGATTTTGAAATAAGAGTGATTCAGAGGTTGATGAGGATAATATTGGCCAAAAGACTCTGGCCAATTTCTCAGTGGAACCTCTCAAATTTTGGTAATCCTTCTATTCATTCCTCTCAGCTGAAATGCTTAATTTTTGGTAGTCAGGTTGCGCTGACCCTGCGGCAGAATCAGGAAAATCATTCTGAGGCCCTGACATCTGATTGAATAAAATATACCAAATCTTTGCCTCATGTATTTATCATATCTGCTATTGACCCTCCATCAGTCGTTCTGTCAAAGTGATGCAAAGTTTGAGAGCTTTGATAGGCTGAAACTTGATATTCCAATCTGGATATTCTTAACCCAATCCAAATTTCACGCCTCACTCACTTCAAGACTTAATATTTTTAAATACTAAGCATATAGACATTAAGAGGGTTCACTTCTTGACCCTGGATCCCTATTAATAAACCAATTATAAAAATCAAATCTTTAATATAATTAAATAGTTATTATTTTAATATTGTTAATATAAAAATCCCCTAAAATTATTTATTACAGAAGTAGAGATTGAAACTTTTTATGCAAAAATTGTTGAAATTCAGGGTTCAAAGCACTAGAGAGCATTCAAAATCCCTGAATTCCAACACCAAACAAGGTGTTATCTATACCATTATCTAAACAAAATAACAAAGAAAGACTTATACCCATTACCATTATATTTGATGCTCTCAATCGCCTTAAGGAGGCTCAATTTTTTTCAGCAATGGATTTTATATCTGGATAATGTAAATTTGATCTACCTAAGGAGGATCATGAAAACGTGCAATCATTACTGGCTAAGGATTATATAAACCAATACAAATGCCGCAAGGTCTGTGCAATGTGTTGGCAACATTCCAATGAGTGATGGATGCTGTGTTAGGAGATCTAAAAATTGCTATGTGTCCTTGTCTACATAGTTTATACAAATAACTCTAGTCACACTTTTGCAGAACACCTTGAGCACTTGTAAAAATAATATATAAAATCAGCAACAAAATATTAAGTTAAAGCCTTGGGAATGTCACAAAAAAGTCAGAAATGGGTTTTATTGTAGACGCTGATAGACTAAGCCCTCAAAATCTTAAAGTTGAGGAGGTTTAGGCCAAGTAACAACCAAAGAATGTTTAAATACGTTTAATTATTTTTAGAAAAAGATTGTCTACTATTAAAGATTCATTGTAAACTTTGCTTCCATTACTAAGCCATTTTTTAACTGTTAAAGGATCCCAAGGAAGTCTTTTTGTGGAATGAGGAAGTCCAGTCTTCTTTTTATGCAATTAGAGAATTTCAATTGATGGAGACATTATTAAAATATCCAAATTTTGTTTTCCAATATTTATACAAACAGATTTACTTTATTGGCAATTGGTTCCATATTAAGTCAAGTATATAAGGTTGGCGATGAACACCCTGTGGCATATGCAAGCCATACTCTGAGCAAGCAGGAGCAAAATTACTCTATGGCAGAAAATGAATGCCTTGAATTAATATACAATTTTAAATAGTTCATATATATGTCCATGTAGTTCATTTAAATATTGTGACGTAGCATTATTCACTATGATGGCTGCATAATTTAAAGGATTTTGAGAGTAGATTGTCCCGTTGGCCCTTGGAATTTCAATTGTAAAATTTTAAGATCATGCACTGAGCAGGTACTGTGCATCAAAGTGCAGATGGGTTATCACAGCTGCCAACAGTCCTGGTTCAGTAGAGCGAAGCAGAAATTTATAATAAAAAATGCTTACCAGTGATATAACAGATTAACCAATGTATTTCAGCTGCCTTGTCCAATGCAATAGAAAATATAAAGATCATCAATGGGTCAGTTTAAAGTCATTAATAATCTCTACTATTATAAGGCCTTCTTCCCAAACTGCAATTATTAATGCAGCTTGTAAATTAACCTGAAATGGTAGACTACAAGAAATCTTAGAGAAGGTTCAAAGAAAGTACTGTTGGGAATCCCTTCAATTTGACATTGTGGAAGATCTTGCTTGTTGCATAATATCTTAGGCTCATTAGCCCGATAAAAAGGCAACCAATTTCTGGCTAGTGAAGCCTGGGTTCACTTAAAACACAATCTCATCAATATAATAGGGCCTATGAACATGATTACTGAAAGACATTGGTATTTTATTGTGGCTATTGATCACTTAGCTCTTTGGATAGAGATACGTGCTCTAGCTAAAGTAAATGGCAGCATTAATGCCAAGTTTATCATGGAGCAGTTAATCTACTGGCATAACTGCCCTTAAGTTATTTTATCATATAGCAGAAGCAACTTTACCATGCACATCATTCTAAAATTAAATGAGTTAATGAGATGTTGAGTACTGATGACGCCATACCTTCCTAAAATAAACGAAATGGTTGAAAGGGTAAATGGTTCTCTGGTCACTATTCTGAAGAGGCTTATAGCTGGTAAACTTTCCAGCTGAGTAAACTTTCTATTGTCTGCAGCGCTTGCCTATAATTTAAGTTATACTTTGTCAAAGGGTAAATATCCATTTAAAATCATTATGGGCATCAGGCTTATTCCCCCCTCAATATTATATCTCTTGACTTAGTGTGGAGTGACGCCCTTAAAATATATGAAGATCCTGACAAAACTTGCAATATGGATTATAGTCCTCTGCTTTTGACATTTCTCTCAAGTTGAAATTAAGGCTAGTACTATAAAGATTTTAGGTGGACAACTTTAGGAATATATTGAAGCTGGTAATAAGGTTAATCATTGTGACACCAACAGCTTTGGACAATGGAATAAATTAGACAAGCTTTGGATTGTACCATTAAGGGTCATCAATAAGTCAGAATTGGATGCTTACATTATTAAAGACATGCACATGATGCATAGAGAATACAGTTCATTCTAAGTTTTTAAGAGCATGTAGATGAGAAGTCAAAATAAAAAAAAATGTTGAAACCCTTTTTTGTACTAACAATAAATCAGTTTTCTAGGGTTGGTTTAAGCCATTGAATTTTCAGCAATGAACGCCAACTGGTTCCTTCATGGCTCTTGTGAGAATATTATATATAACTCTCCGAATAATGATTATAAAAATTGGCCAAAAACCCCTCTTTGGAAGAGGCCCACCTTGAAATAATTGATATAGATAACAAAAATACTTACATAATGAGATAAATGTGAAATGCAAACGGTCTATAAGGTAATAAAACATTAGTTTATTAGAAAAGGAATATGACCAACAGAAATATTGGTCAAATCAACACCACTATAAAGAACATTGATAAAGAGGGTCTAGGATTGGTTTGGCCAGGATTGGACCCTTTTTAGACAATTTAGAGAGATTTTCATCAATGGTAGTATCATATCTTGAGTAGGCATAAACTTGAGACTTCAAAAAAGAAAATATACCTTTTTAGTAATTTCTTGAGAAGGATTAAGATTTGTTCAAAATTTTAAGTTACTAAAGTTATCTTTATTTAAAAAATATGTTGGGGCTTTTCCACCGTTGATAAAACCTTGAGCTGCATCATGCACCTTATTAGCATTAGCCTGCTTGGCCTGCTTGGCCTTAACCCAGCGTTGATCCAAGGTGTACTTTTAATCTTGGAGGGCGTCCACCTTGACCCCTTTTGCCTTTCTTACCTCTTATTTGTCTTCATAATCTAAAACAGAAATTATGTCATGAGACATGACAGCTCTGCTGTCAATTTCTTTTTTTGTTAATACCACCAATTTAACTCTTTCTTACCAACGCCTCTTGGAGTAGGGTGGTTGTATAGCAGCCTTTCTTCCTATTGTCAATGACGCTGAGTCATGGAGCACTGAAAATACTAGCTTGAAGCCAAAGTAGATACTATCGAATAACATAATCTAGTTAAGCTGGAGTATATGTTGGGATTTTTACCATTTTTATGGTTTTTCAGCAGGGCAAAATCTAGAATTGGTTAGTCAGGGGAAGTTGTTAATGCAATAACCTAGTTTTGATGTGTTGATACTTTCCTAAAAATCCTTAGTTCTCTTTCCTTTTAGTTGATCAATTGTGCTTAGACAATTCGATGGTCAACCTTCCTTAAAGTATTAGTGAATCGCCAATAAGTTTCTCAGCTTTTTTTAATGAAATTTAATTGTATAGCAGGATTAATGCTACAATGGATGATTGTAGTTTATAAGAATTTGTCAGCAATTGGTGATGGTGATTATTGATAAAGTGATTTAGATTACATTTATCATTTAAATATCCAAATTACTTAAAATAAAGCACCTTATTCTAGATTTGCTATATTTTACTAGGAATAGTTAAGTTTAAAATAGGCAATGGTTGTCTAAATATCTTTTTAGTAACCAAGTCACGTTTTTACCTGAACCCTTATTTGCTCAGATTGCGCTTACTGCTTTCAAACTTAAGAACTTTTATTTAAAGTGTTAGAACCCCTAAAAACTGTAAAGTCGCTCTTTTTAAAAGCATATAAGTTGGAATCCAAGGTTTTTATTCAATTACTCGAAGGCTTTGCAAGTCTTTGTATGCCACTAGGACAATAACAAAAAGTCAAGAGAAAAGATTTGAAGTCAGTTGAATGGCATTTATGAAGAGAGTAAAGTGTAACAAGTGCAATAGATTGTGACACTTTTGGCACTTATGCCTACTGAAAGACTCTGAGAAAAAGGATACATTAAATAATTAAGAGCCTACCACAAATCTGGTGAACCTGCATCTACAAGGAAAGGATGACCATGAGGATGAAGATGTAGATACTGCAGGATACTACGTGATAAAGAAACAAGCACTGAAGCTTTAGCTGTAAGGTTACAAGTACATAAAATTGGAGGACATGGATAGAGTACTATCTAGATGGAGCAGGCCACTTATACTACATGGGTCATCGATACTGTTTAATAGTGAGATATTTTTCTGAACTATCTTCAAGAACATCTAGAAGCAAGAAGGAAATACCACCAACTCAGATATTCAGAAGCCAGAGGTTTTATTAGAGTTAGAGGAGTCATCTACTGGTGTTCTAAAGACTGGAAACACGTTTGAAAAGGGCAAAACCAAAGTTGAAGTTGTAATAAAAAAATTAGAGCTTTAGACGTTTTTGACACTAGTGCACCATTCATCAACATGTTCTCTAAACTTGTAAAAAAGTTGAAGTTTACGGTAGACATCAATAAATTGTCAAGTTATACAGCTAATAGTGTTTAGACTGATAGGGAAAACCTGATTCCACCCTAGCGCAGGTTTTGTTCTATACAAGTTTGAAACCTGTACTGACTAGAAAAATTCTCAGCGTGGTATATTTGACCCAAGGTTGACCCAGGTTGACCCACCTCAAATACTTATGTATCAAACAGCTAGACCAGATACCACACATGCTTTCCAGAACCTACTCCGTTTTCACTTTACATTTTGGATGATTAGTTTCAACTACTCCAGCGGTGGTTCTAGATAAAATCACTATGTTTCCTAATTGGGACCAAATTTCTACTTAAGTCCAATGCAAAAAAATTTTTTCATCAATAACACAGTAACATACTCAACTGTCAACTTCCATTGCGTTCAATTATAAGGATGGTAAGCAGCGCAAATGGCACTATGTTTAATTGTAACTGACCTAGATATATATCCCATACATTACACTAATAATGAGAGGATTGTTAAGCAACTACCAGTTACAGTTGGCACAGAAGAAGGTTTACCATTGAGAATGAGTGAAACTTTAGAAATGCAACATGGGTAACAGTGAATGATGCTAATTCAATTTGCGTTAAGTAACCCATATGATCTACTTGAAATCTTTCAATGCAATAGGAATAAAGAAAAGGAGCCAAGGGCTTAACCTGTGTCCTTTTATTTTCAGCAAGCATGGGCGATTTGAACACAATCTTAGGGAACATCACAAAACAACTAAATTGAGTGCAAGAGGACAAATTGTAACCCAGGTAAGATTATTGAATTTCAACACCATTGAGTCAGTTATGTTAGTTGGTAAGTTTTGATGGGCTAGGGTTTTGAAATTTAGGGTTAAGGAGAAGAAGCAGTTAGATGAAATCTTGGATGAGTTTAAAGACAAATTTAGTATAGGGCAAATGATTACAGTCTATATAAAGGATAATTACATCATGTGTATATTGGGCAGTTATAACGTTTAAATCCAAACTATACTGCCAATCAAAAGCTGAAAAAAGATCCTTTCTAAAGAGTTCAATAGAATACAAAGCTGTCCTACTGAAACTCTTCAAAAGCCAATGAGCTTTTGCCGCTATTACTATCCTGAAAAAAGATTGACACATCGCATGGTGATGGACTACTGCAGGCTGAATAGGGTAACAAGAAGGACTTTTGATTCTCTCCTAAAAATAGTAGACGCTTTGAGATACTGGGAGGCTCAAAGTACTTCTTGGTAATATACCTGGATATTTGCTACTGGTAGAGGGGGTTGTTGCTGGAGGATCAGGAGAACTTCTACTGAAAATAGTCAGGTTTTGTTTAACCCTATAAAAGATGCTGCAAGGACTTTTCAACGTCCCTGAAAAATTTTAATGAGTTATAAATAAAACTTTTTGAATAGCTGAATCTAGATTATATTCTTTCATAATTTGACGATCTTGACATGTTTAGCTGCACCTTCCAGGACTATTTTAAGCAATTATGTGAAGTGTTTACAAGCTTATGAGATTCTAATTATAATTAAACAAAGTAAGTGTTAGTTTACAAAAGCAATTAGGAGATCCTTTGACAAAGGGTCAATTCCAAAGGAACCAAGCCACAAGAGGTTATATCAGAGCAATAGTAGCCTTGTAACAATCAAGAGGTATGAGCATTCCAAGTCCTCTTAGGGATGAGGGATAATACAAGAAGTTTATCCCTCATTTCTTGGACTTGGCTGCACCCTTAATCTTCCTTCTAACAAAAAATCAAAGCTTAAGTGGGCCTATTGTAATAAATGGAACCATCCAGAATTCTGTTCTTCATATGCCTTATGGTTGGCAGAGTGAATCGAAGCCAAGATAGGTCCAAAACCCAAGTTGGACCACCAAGGTAAGCTGTTATAGTTGGATGCTACCAACCCATCTTGACCCTTAAAATTTAAAAATATCTTGAGCATGAAAAAAGAATGACAGGTATGTGATGATGCAGACCACCAAAGTAACCTTCATTTTTTATAATGTAATACGAATCTAGAAAGGTGAATCCCAGAATTTCACTGGTATTACGAGTGCAACAAGAAAAGAAAGAGCAACCAGAGGGGTAATTCCCTGGAAGCTCAAAGTTTTGTTCACATAACTAAACCTTGTCACGCCTGACATTCCAGTTAAGGCATGTGCCTAAATGAACTTGAGAGGCAAAATTCCAAACTGAGATTTAAATGTCATGGGATCAACCTTTTAAGATCGCCCTTTAAGGAGCTCTCTCCAGGCCATACTTTAAGTTCTTTTGAGCCTAAAGAATGGCTCAGAGAGGGCACAACCCTGGTGCCGAGCCAACCTTGGGTTATAAAATCCCAACTAGGCGTTTTAACTCGAGATTGGAATCTAATTTCTGAGTTGAAATGGGACAAACAGTTTGACCATATCATCACACTTAGATTAAGATCAAGCTTTTGAAGATTAGAAAGAAATATTGGTTAAAGCATCAATTTTAACATATATATATGGACTTCAATTAATTGTCTTACTTGTATACAGACAATATTGATGTCAGGCTTAGAGAGATATTAGCCCAATTGGATGAAGATGGGATTGGCCATCTCAATAAAAACTACTCTAAGGTCTTTACATGGGATGAGAAAAACTACACAGCTATTGAGAGATGGCCTGGCGGTCATAAGATTAGTTAACACTTTTAACCCTAGTTATATGTGGTACACTTTAAAAGATGATGTATTACGCGTCCCTCCACTGGATCTGCAACATAAAGGATTATGACAGGAAACTTGTCATAATGGTAATAAAAAATGTCAACATTTTGAAATTATACACAGAGCGTGAAGAAAACACATGAATGCAGATGGATTATTTATACTACCTATGCTTCATCTTCAGGAACATTATGTGAGGCTGAGAGCCCAAATTTTGTTTTGGATACTGCCTTGCAGTTTTCATGGAATCACCCAATGCACTAAGAACACTAATAATATCGCGCTATAACCTCATCTAATAAAGGGGCCAGCCATGTTAGAATGAGCATGTCAACCTTGGTGCAAGCCTTGATGCTCAAGATTCTTTAGTAAAATGGAAATCTCAAACAATAAATGTCAAAGTTCTTAATTAAATAGGGGAATAAGGAAAGCAAAATAGGCCAGCGCCCTCACTTGTGAAGGTACTAGCCTTATATGGGAAATGTGGTTTTTAGGTTACTGAGTTATTCTTTGGAACCCTATAACTCTTTAGTGTCTTCACTGGTTGCAATTTCTTAAGTTCACACATAGGAAGGGTCAGATTTGATAATTTGCCATGAATTTAGAGTGAAAGTAAATATGGGGCACGCCATGATTGGTTGCTCACTAATATAGCTTTTCAAAGCTATTTATATTATTTCCCATTTGAGAAGCACTCCATATTAAATGTTCCTGGCACTTGGCTAACAATCATAAAATAATGAAATTGAGAAAAGTTTTAAAAGTCTTATATTCAGAATTTGGGTCAGAAGATCAAATCTATAGTAAACTTGTAATAAATCAATAAAAAATGAAGGGAAATTTGATAAATTTGAGCATTAGGAAATTGAAAAATTTCTGAAATTTGGTTAATAATATGGAGGAACTTATCTAAAGTAAGATCTGCAACTTTGGCGTTATAGTTGATTGATTTCCCTACCTAAGAGCCTAATACTTTTAACATACAAAAGCTATGAAGTGTGAGGATGTATGAAGTATTGTAAGAAAGAGGGTAGAAAGCACTTGAAAGCATTACACATGAAAGCAATTAATTATATGGCTTGATAGGATAATCTGAAGAGAGTGGCAGGACAAGACTGAAGAGATGAAGACTGTTTTAGCAATATGTTTAAGAATACCCATCATATTGATAAAATCATAAGAAGATAGTCCAAGGGAAATTGTATCCTTATATATGACCTATAACTACATGAACCTAGGTTTGGAAGCCCACAAGCATGTTGGTCATGGCAATTCCAAAGAAATTGGTATACCCTAAGGAACAGCTTTACTTGGAGATAATGTCAGATGAAGGAATAAATCCCTGGAACTTTTTGCACCAAGCACAAGTTTCAAGACTCTTGAAAGAGAGTTGAGTACTAACCAATTCATCTAAATCACTCTTTTTACAACGTATTAATTGACATGATTGGATCACTATCTATGGCCTTAATGAGCAAACAAGTTTGTCATTTTAGCAATAAACTATTCTAATATATAGTTAAAGGCCACAGTATTAAAGAAATTTACTGCATGATCAACAGCGCAATTTATACAATTAAAGCATTAAAAATCATGGATTTAACAGGCTAAAGCCCGTTACATTGCCCAATATTGGGATGGGTTTGGCGAAGCTGACGGAAGCAAGTACTTAAGAAAAATAAAATAACGCTTTTTTGGGCTAAAAAATGGGCTGCAAAATGAATCTTAAAACCCCAATATAATTTCGAGATGGTTTCTTTTCTAATAATAGGGAGGCTTCAATACTGAGGGTAGTAAAACCAAATGCATGAGAGAGGAAAAAGGGCCTAAGGTTGTCAGAATTTCTAGATGCACTATCAGGTCAACAAACTATTGATCTGATAAACAGTCAGGCGTGCTTAAGTGGTCTGGCATTATGCACCAATAAGAATTCTGCCAAGCCCCAGCAAGGTAGATGCTTGAAAACAACTACATTAAAAAGATCAAATGCCACAGTTAAATAGAACTAGATCATGACATAACTCCCATATATGATAAAGGCATTTGTGGGCAACAGCAGAGGTTAGGGGGATGGGGTATGGCCATAATTTTGGTATCAGATGCCTGGACCAATAACAAGGCTTTTGGAAGCTCAGGGTCTCTAGCATGGCAGCCCGCAGGCTTTTACTGCTGAGCTTCTTACATCAACTTGTTGGATGAGTTAGGAGGTCCACCAAAAAGGTGCGCGTTGCAGGGCACTGAAGGGTGATAGCATTATGGGTGCATTCAGTCCTTAATAAGGACAGGATGGTAGGTGGTAGCACATAGGACACCCTGGCAGCATGCGGACTTTGGACTTGGTACATTTGCGGGGACTCAAAAGGTAAGATCTTCAAAAAATGCAACAAGGCAAAGCCCATTACATCACGCTTATACTAGGATGGTTTCAGCAAAGCCAAAAAACTCAGAAAAGGATAGTGACGCTATACTTAGGTTAAAAATGGTCTGAAAAGCCAGCCCAGAAACCAAAAGAATGTCAAGATGGGGTTTTTTAAATAAAATGGAGGATCTTATAAGACAGGTCAGAAAAATTGGATGCATTAATGGGGATAAGAGGCCTATGGTCAGCAAAATTTCTGGCTCCGCTATCAGATTGACAGACTGTTGATATAAGTAACAGTAGGACTTAACTTATCAATCTAGAATTATGCACCGACAGAAGTTTCACCAAGATCCGGAAAAGTAGGCTCTTGAAATTAAGTCATGATGAAATTGATTATGGTTCAATTTTGGTAAAGTCATATTGTGACAATGGATGCCAAATATTCTGCTCGCCAACAGTACCACATACTTTATTTATGATGTGGGATAAACTAATGGACTTGGTGGGGGCGAAACAGCAGTTCATTACCCCCCACCCATCATCAAATGGTAGTGTTGAGCATGTATATGTAACTTGGGAGGAACACTCAAGAATGTAGCCATAGATTTAAAGTTTAAATGGACCAACTGTTACCAGCTGCATTACTTGCTTACATACTTAGCTTCATAGTATGATAGACATGTCTCCATTAAAGGCGCTATATGGATAAAGAATGGCATTAATGCCCTACTAGCCCCAGTTATTTATTCAGACTAAAAGAACCTAACATCAAAAAAATATCAGTAGGAGATAGCTGATGAGTTAATCAAGATATATATAGAAGCGGAACAAGAATATTAAAGTGACATTTTAAAAGAGCAAAGAAGTGAATAAAAGAAAAACTAGATTATCATACTTTGTAATTATTTGAGAAGGTTTGTTTTGCCATTTATGAAAAAGTCAGTCATAAAAATTGAAAACTATCTGGACTGGACCAAAAACTATCTTGGCCAAGTGAGGAGCTGAGTACTCTATTAGACAATAATACCAACATTATGTTTAAAAGAGTACATGTGCAGCGCCTTATCCTTCCCTTTAGTCTTTTCCTGGGTCTAAAGTGTCCTAAATGGATCCACAGTTTCTTTAGATATTAATATATGCCTTATAGAAACCTTTTTATTAGTCAACAAAGTATCAAAACTTAGTTCAGTGAAAATTTAGAAGTCTAAAATGGAAGCAGTCAATACCTTTTTATAGTCCACTTTGGCGAAAAAATACTAGCACAGCTGAGGTTTTTTTATACCCCTCAGATACAATATTTTTGCAGGTAGAGATGGTGACTATAAAGTCCCTTTTATACTCAGGGTTCTATAAAAAAATTACCTGTTAACATCAGCAGAAAACAGCCCAATGTCACTGATAATTATCAAATTCCTGATACTCAGCTCATAGTAATTCCTCCATTTATACACCATCATCTATTTTTAAATATTTAAAATTGGGTGATTAAACTATTTTTACATAAAGAACAAGGAACATAGTTTAGATACCTTAAATCATTGCCACCAACCAAACACAGAACTTTAAAATTTAAAATATCTAGAATTAATAACACATAATGAAATCTCCTCATCTGATCAGGAGGCAGAGATTACTCAGGAATTACAACAACCAATCTGGGTATACCATAGTGAGATGGAATTCTCGCATCAAGGGAGCTTGAATTAATGAACTCCATGAAGAAAGCAGAAAAGAAGAAGCATTTAACGTGAAGTTCCTGATAGGTTGTGATATTTTTCTCAAAATCTCTTATTTACAACATTACACTTGAAATTATGACATTATTATAAAACTCTTCAATTCTGCTCTAAATAAACAAATTAACAGAATCATAAGATTCTCTGTGTTTTCATTTTTTTATTTCAAGTTTTGGATCTCAATTAACCCATCTGGGATCAATTGAAGGAGCATCATTGCAATTAGCCAGTCTTGGGATATATTGAAAGAGGCACTCAAAAAAGAGGACACTTGTAGAATTTGAGCTTTTTCAGAGAGAGGTTGGTAAATTTTTCATTGTGTCTTTTCTTAGAGGCCAGCATATAGTGTTATTACCAAAGTGGTGACAGGGTTCCCAGTAGAGTTTTTTGGAGGTGTGTTGCAATTTGGTTTGACCAACCATTTAATCTCATATCTTATTTTTTTACTTAAATCTTTACTTTTAGATAAAGGTTTAATCTATCAGTCTTTGTGCCAATGTCACTCTGTTAGATTAATTTATGAAGGATTGCCTTGATGCCAATGGTAATCTGCCAGATTAAGTTACAGCAGATTACATTGCCTCTGCACCCATGTTTGCATATGTAGCTATTAATCAATAGAATTAAATTATCATCAATTTCTCTGAACCATGCAAAGGATAGCTACAAGAATTTAAATTCTTACTAACCTGCCAGCAATATCCCTCAAATCACTTATTATCAATTTACAAGGCTTTACAACGTTGTAGATTTGAATCACTTTTTTATTATTATATTTATCCATTGTCCTCAAGCTATCACAAAAACAATCTCAAATGTTTTTATTATTCCCACCATTCTGGGCCAATGGCTTCTACCATATCCTAGAAAAATTATGCACTTCCCATTATTCCCCAGTATAGTTTATAAATATAAAGATTTGCAATGTTGAAGTTAAAGTTCCTTCACTTAGCTTGTTTGAGCTTTTGAATAAAACCTTGAGCAATGAAATCTTTATTATTTTATTTTTAAGGCCACTGTCATTACAATTTCTTTTAAATCATAAAAGTAACTTTTGGCATGTGCAGTTGTAGTCAACGAAATAGCGCCAATTACAACATTTGGTACTTACTACAAGGGCCACTTTAATACTCTCTCTATGTTATAAAAACTTAAAAATGTTATACTCTGATGACAATTGTTGGGGCGACCCGCTGTATATCCCTTTATGATGAACCCATTTAGGGGAGGGTCCGTCAAGTTCTAGCCTCATGGATTTACTTTCTGATTCATTACTTTGATGAGGAAACCCCTAAATCTCCATGAAGTTTTAGTGGCCTTTCTTTATCAATAGATGGGGCAGTTGCTATTGCTACCTCTGATAGATGCTTAATAATTTATACATCATGGGTTTAATCTCATATGAATTTGGAATTTAAAATCTCATTTTGTTAAGTATATCCAGAAACAGGAAAGTTAGAAAAAATTTTATGTTGGAATGGCAACACTTTGCTAGCATAGTAAAGCAACTCCTCCAGGACCTTGAATATTCTACTTGTAGTTGTAGGCAAGAACATAGCCAATCTGATTCCTCAGATTCTACTTCTGACGATTCTATAGATCCAGTTGGGGCCAACTTGCCTTATGTAAAGAATACTATACCTATATCTGCTGATAATATCAGCATTGCGGCGATGGCCACCGCTTCTGTTAGTTCTGGTCCTTATGACGCCAATAATTTTACTCTAGTGATTTAGCCCAAGTTAACCCGTTAGACCTGCCCAAATTTGATTAATATCGAATTCTCATATCTACATATGGTTATTTGAGATACAATGGGAACACCAATAACCAGACCAAACTGGCCATGCTGATGAATTATATGACTCTTATAATCAGGATTTAGTATTGCTGAAGTTAACTGAATCCAGGATGCCTTACCTAAACGCCAAAGAAATTGTTATTAATATGTTTGGTGGGGCATAACTGATGGTAGGACAGAAAACTGCTTTTCTGGCAGTTAACTTCAAATTGGTGAAGAAGTTTTGGCCTTTATTAACTGGTTTTACTATAAAGCTTTTGTATTGTATTAGCGCCAAGGTTCTGAGTCATTATGACGCTCAGATCACTTTCTGCCACACCTGTGAGTCTCACAAGTAATTTTATCAGTCTATGCTACCCATATTGATTCCCAAAACTACCATTACCAAAATGGTAAATTACCTCCATTTCTGCGCCCTTACATTTAGCGCTCCAGATACTAAGCCTTGTAAAAGAGACGAGTATTCATTAAATTACTTATTCCCTGCCAAAGTTTTGGGAAAAGTTTTGGCGGAGTAAAAGGAGATATTTTATATCTGCTGAAAGTTCAAACATCCTAGTTAATGACCTAACCAAAATGGAACCTGGTCTCATTGTTGGAACGTCCAATAATATTGTAGCAAAGAATTTGCTACGCCTCCATGGCCACATTCAAGATAAGACTTATTAAAGTACTTGAGTCAAGCAAATAATCTTGACATTCAAATGCTTAAAAGCTTAATTAAAACAAGCTAAAATGTATTTATATTGTAATCAGTATGTACAATGTACCAGTTTGGGCAATTGTGGACTTCAGGGCACCCATCAACTTAGTTTTTTAACGCTAATAAAGAAACTTGAGATTGTACCAGATATTGCCCATTGCAAACAATATAGGCCCACAGAATTAGAGCCAATACCTCATTAGGAGCATAAATCTCCTTACTGCTAGGGTTTGATACCAGAGTGTTGCTTGCTCCAGCTATCAATTTACTTCATGACAACTATAGTTACTCAAGCGCCTCCATTATGAGGAAATATGGGAATAAATCTAATTTGATAATGATACTTTAGATGTAGTGGGATAACAATTTCCACTGTATTATACAAAGGATATCCCAGAAGATAATTATGGCCTTGAGGCTGCAGTCTCTGAGCGTTCTGATGACCCAACTGAGGTTGCTTTGCGGAAGCCAGACGAGGCCATGACAAGAGGCCCTTACAATCAAATTGACTTAGTGGTATCCACAGATTTTCGCCAGCTTTGCGTCACATATAAGTTAACAACGTGTGCTCTGTGTCCACGCAGCTTCCAGTTCCAATGGAGGTTTAATCTATTGCCCAGCTGGAGCGCAGATCTCACCCTACCTTAATTGTGAATGTTAAGTCAAATGAGGTAATAAAAACCATTATGTATCCTAAAGGTGTCTTAAGCACCTTAGATTTACCTCAGTATTTTTTAAGTTCAAACAGTATTTCCCTCAAGGCTGGATGGAAGTGTACTACCAAACTATGCTGCCAAGCCCTTATTAGAACAGATATTACTTCATGAATCCCTGATGGTTTGTATGGCAAGATTCTTCCACCAATATACCAATCCAAAATGGATCCTATTGCTGCCTCTGCTGCTGTCTATCCTCACCAGGGCAAAGTTAAGGTGTACTTGGAGAACACCCACACTTACCCTTTGTACATCAAGAAGCATCAAAAAACTGGTTTTACTTATGTGTTACCTGGCCTAACGACCTCATCCTCTTGATTATCATCTGACCCCATTAATTTTGTTCTTGATATTTAGTCAAGTGAGGGGAAATGGTGTGATTTGGTTTGACCAATCATAAAATTTCATCTTAATTTAATATTTTATGAAAATCCTAATATTTTTTAGACAAAGTATTTAATTTTTAGGAATTCATTGCAAACATTAATCTGTTATATTATTTTATTAAGGGCTGCCTAGATAGTGATGCAATCTGCTGGATTAAGTTATGGTGGATTACCTTGCCTCCAAATCCATGTTTGTTTATGTAGCTATTAATTGATAGAATTAGATTGCTATCAATTTCTCTGAACCATTACAAGGATAGCTACAAGAGTCAAATTCTTACCAACCTGATGGCAATATGCCCCAAGACACTTGTTACTGATTTACAAGGCTTTACAGCGTTGTAAATTTAAATCCTTTTTTATTATTATACTTTCTCCCTAGCCCCAAGCCATCATAAAAACAATCTCTGAAGATTATATTATTCCTGACATTCTTGGCCAATGGTTTCTACCTTTTCTAGAATAACTACGGATTGTCCAGTATTCTCCAGTATAGTTTATAATGATGGGAGTTGCAACGTTAAAGTGATTTTTTACCTAGCTTGTTTAGGCTGGTGAATAAAAACCTTAAGCAGTTTAAACATTAGTATTTTAGCTTTAAGGTCACTGTCTCATAGTTTCCTTTTTCATATAAAGTATCTTTCAACCTGTACAGTCATAGTCAATGCTGGAGCACCAATTACAACAAGAAATGAACAGAATTTGCCCATAGTTACTGCTGCAACGCCGAGCAAACAAAGAACTTCTCATTTAAGGATTTCTAAACTATATAGTACATTATAAACCACTATTGATGTCTAATATGTTTAATTTAACACCATTCAAACAGCAAAATGGCTATACCATATACTAAATCTCTCAAGCAAAGTCTAAGGTTTTGACTGATGCAAATCTTGTGCTAGATCACTATCTTAGTGAGTTTTTTGACATTTTCTTCCTAATTCTAAATAGCTTAAGATACAAAAATAGAATTGATACAGTGCTTGTTTGATTTTCAGCATAAAATGATAAATTTAATAGTAACCTACGTTATCTCTATTTTATTTATATTAAGAAAATTTTACCTCAAATCTCTGAAGGCTAAAAAATAAGGATTATATAATTTCAGCTCAATATAAACTTGACATCAATGCTATATTAGAGAAGTTAAAAACACTTAAAAATAATATAACCAAAATATTTTTATCTGATGTTATTTTCATCAATGTCCTCCAGGTCAAAAACTTCACAACTATATTAAATCCTTTGAAAACAAGGGAAATGTAAAAGCAGTTGAGACCTTGACCTCTACACCTTAAAGAGTTCATGGCATGTTTTTGTCACTACCTCTGATAATCTTAATATTTGGCTTCTGCTTCTATACATGCAATTATTTCTGCTAACCTTGTTTTACCCTTCTGTACTTCATCAATTTTCTTAAAGTTCTCATACAAAACTACCCCATATTTGCTTATATGATGACAATCATAGGCTTTTTTGCATATTTAATCAGTATTCTAGTTTAATGTATTTAATTATAGTGTTCTTAAAATGGTTAGACTCAAAATCTTTGTATTGCTGTAACAATTAATAATAAATACTATCTACACCATGCAATACATCAGCATTTTTCATTCTACAATAGTCCCATTATAAGTTGACTACAAACTTAAACAGTACGTTGTAATTTTGGCAGTATTTATTATATATGATGGCATATTTTTGCACAGGGTTAACCCACTGAGCAATAGGGACCAACAATATGATGATCGCTGCCTTTGAAACAACAGAATAACTTTAAATAAATATGGAGCACTCGCTCCCACAACCTCTTTTATTAAATGTATTTATAGTACCGCGAAGTCCTCTTATTCTGTTAACTTCCACTATCAAAAAACTACCTTCCCTCGATCATCTCATCCTGCTTATATTGTAAAAATTTTGGATGATATTACTTACATGGCTTAGTAACTCAATTCGCCATATCTCATTGGTTTTGTCAATCAATAATCCAATATCGTCTCATTTGAAGCGCTTCAATTACCATCACCAGTTCAATTCCATCAGATTCCATTCATTTCGCCAGATGACCTCGGGCTTATTGTCCACTCATATCAAATTCAAAACATTACCCCCTCCTTGACTGGATGATAAGGATTCTATTGTTTGTACAATCAAAGGAACTTTGCATGAACATGGTTGATGATCTGGCCGCTAGTAGGGTCCTTGATAGTATATGAATCTATTTCAGTCTTCTCAATGACTTCAAATGGTCTGATCCAGATACTTGCCAGCTTATGTTTCTGGACAAACCCATGTTGATCATGGAATAGGACCATGTCTCCATCTTTGAACTGTGCTAAGTCACTCCGCCATACCTGATTGGCAGCTTCCTTTTGATTCTCTTAGCTAAGCTGAACAAATACGCTTCAGTTGGCAATTTAATCAGTTTATTCATTAGGGTGGTCAAATAGTGCTGCAGATCCATTCCGCCGGTGTCCTCCACACAAGCATATAAGAGCGCAGCAACGCGGGGTGCCATCCATAAGGTAATTGGAATGGGCTTTTTCCTGTGGCAGAATGGTAGCTAATGTTGTAGGCAAACACCGCAGTGGAAAGGAGGTTACTCCAATCAGAGGGCCTATCAGTAACCAACAGCTGGAGGATGTTCACCAGGGTCCCATTAGCCCATTCAACCATTCCATTGGACTCACGTGATATGGAGTTGTTAGAACCCCCCGGATGGCCATCAGCTCATCTATATTAGGTAGAATGTGTGAAGTGAAGTTTGTCCCATTATCAGTAAGGATGAATTGGGGCCAACTGTGTTGCTGAATTATACACTCCATAACAAACTTGGCCACCGTTAGCGCCCCCAAATCTTATATTAGTCGCACCTCAACCCACCTGGTCAAGTGGTTGATTGCTACCAGGATGTATTTGCACCAGTTTGCCCCTGTTGGCAAGGGACCCACCACATCAATTGAAACGGTGTGCCAGGTGAAGTGCAGCTTCACTAACTGGTATGAAGTCTTCTGGAAGAACGGCTTTTCTACTTGGCATTGGTGACAGGAGGAGATAGTATCAAGAATATCGAAGTTCATGCTTTCCCAGTAATACTGAGGCCGCAATAATTCCATGGTTTTACATACTCCTCCATAACCAACTTCTCAGTGTGCACTCATAATAATAGTTGGGCGGGCGGAAGGTCTTGGGATATACATGGTAGTGTCCCCTATCCGCTTATATAATTTCCCATTTTTCTGAAACATATTGGCCCTTATTCCATCCAATACCTTGATGACTGGAAGCGGTTCATCATCATAACTGCCACTAAGCATCTTATCAAACAGGATATCACTCAGATCTTCGTTAACTGCAAATGTAGGTAATCTTGATAAACAATCAGCATTATGGTGTTTTGATCCAGGTTGGTGAAGAACTTCAAAATTATATGCCTGCAATTTAAGAGCCCATTGGGCTAGACGCCCTTCCGGTTCTTTCAGATTTTGTAACCAACGTAGTGAGGCATGATCCGTTACAACTTTGAATTTCACCCCATGCAAATACACCCAAAATTGCTTATAAGCGTAGATCACCGCCAAGCACTCCCTCTCAGTCATGGTATAATTGCGTTTGTGGCTGTTCAAACTGTGACTACAGTATGCTATGGGGTGCTCTTCTCCTTTCTCGTCCTTTTGGGATAGGACTGCCCCTACAGAGGAGAGGGATGCATACATCTAAACAATGGACTCTTTTTTGAAATTGGGATAGCATAACACCAGCGCACTGATTAATGCTGTTTGAAGAGTATCAAAAGCGTGTTGCTGACGTTCTGCCCATTCAAACATAGTGTCCTTTCTTAATAACTCAAAGAGTGGGCCCCCAATACAGCTGAAGTTAGATTGAAGCACTGATAATATCCAACCATTCCCAAGAAGACCTGTATATCCCACTTACTTGTGGGTGGAGTCATTTTTCAAATAGCTTCCATTTTAGCTGGTTGAGGTCTCAGCCTGGTGGCATCAACCAAAAACCCCAGGTACTCCAGCTGGTCCTTAAAGAAGTGGCATTTCTGGGGTTTAATCTTGATGTTGGCCTCACCAAGCCAGCAGAATACAGCTTCTATATGGCCGAGGTTTTCAGAGAAGGTTTGGGAGAAAACATTAATGTCATCAAGGTATACAAGGACACACGACAGTTTTAGGTCCCCCAGAATAGTATCCATGGCTTGTTGAAATGTAGCTGAGGCATTACACAACCCTTGTGGCATCTGGGTTGGTTGGAAAAGACCTTTAGATGTGATTACCGCGCACTTCTCCTGATCTGCCAGTGGCAATTCAATTTGACAATAACCCAAGATCAGATCCATAGCTGAGAAGAAACGAGCTCCTTCTAGCCGATCTAAAGCGTTGTCAATCTGTGGTAAGGGTTATGAGTCCTTTTTTAGTGATGCTGTTGAGCTTTCAATAGTCAATTACTACATGGTTGGTGCCATCCTTCTATTTAACAATCAGAATGGGTGAAGCCTATGGACTCTTTGACTGTTCAAGCATCCCTTGCGCTAATAGCTTGTCAATTTCCTTGGTTACTACTTCTTCCGCCATCCTTGATCAGCGGATTGGCTTTGACCTGATGGGTGGATGATCTCCAGTGTCCATCTTATGAACCACCCCCCGCATGCATCCTAAATCATGGTCATTGACAGCAAAAATCTCTTTATATATTTAAAAAAAGCGAGTGCTCTATCCTTCTGTGTTTCTGACAGCCTCATTAATTTGTCACGCGATAATACTGCCATTATATTGAGCTGCGGGTTGAAAGGCAGACCAAATTCCTCCAGTGACCCAAAGTCATGAACCAAACTAACCTCCTCAATGGGGATAAAGTGCAAGTATGCCACTATTTGGTGGCGGCGGATTTGCAGTGGTCCCATTTGTAAATTTGCAAGCAAAACTTTGACCTCCCCTTGCCCTGGTAACATAATACCTGGGGCTACGTGAGGCTCGAACAGCGACTGCTGATATGGCCCAATAACTTTCCCATAGAGTCCATATGGAACTTCTATCACCAAGTCCATGTTCACTACAACTTGATGCCCGGATGGAATTGATATAGGTCCAGCAGCTCGGAGCAACAGCCCTTGATATTCATAAATCTGTTGTGGAAGGGCCCAGATTTTGCCCTTTAACCAATGGTAGCGCACTGGGATTACTCTATCACTATAAGCTAGATTGATATTCCCCATATGCACCAGATCATTTGGCACTCCTCTAGAGGTGAAGTAAATTTGGATTCTCTGACCCAATTTTTTAAAAGTCTGGTCTGTCATATCAGTAACAGCCCCATAGTGTCACAAGAAGGCGGTTCCAATCAGCAGATTATAATGGCTATTTGGTACCACTATAGTCGGGACTACCACTACAATAGACCCAAACTGCATTGGAAGCGCGCTGTATGCTCCCTCAGAAACTGTGTTATCCGCTCCAGCAGTTCCATATACCACCTGATGGTCCACGTCTGGTTTTAATAATAATTTGGCCACCAACTTGGTGGAGACTATATTGACAGGGGCACCTGTATTTATGATGTCATGGACATGGGTTTTAGCTACAACCAGGTCACAGTAAGTACATTCAGAGTAAGATTCATCTTGACTGTTTGTAACAAAGACATTTATGGCATCTCTGTTTTCAAGAAAACCCACAATCCCCTCGCCAATACTGGGGTATTATGTGATAATAGTGTTGACTGGATGAGCGATGCTTACCGCTTGCAAGAAAGGGGCATCAGAGGAGGGGTCCAACTTTTCAGATAAAACTTGGTCAAACATCTGGCAAGCATACGGCTCAACCTGCAACTGAGACCCCTCTTCTGCCATAACCGCAGACTGCCCTTGTGTCAAAGTATTAATCCTCCAACCAGCTTCTGATATAAAACTAACTTATTGTGCAAGGAAACTTCCACTAATTAATCTAAATTGGGTTCAGGTGAGACGTCTTGATTTGGTATAGTGGAGATAGAGAGTCCCTTCTCTACTCCGCTCTGACTTTTCACTGACCATATTGTTCTGGCTGTACACAAGAGACCAGTTGATTAGGGCACCATCATGCCAGATGCCCCTTACGACTGCATTTAAAACAGCTAACCCTATAGGGCTCACATCCCTGATTAGTGCGATACAACCCATGATGAGAGTTAAACTGGAAGTGATCAGCATATACAGGTCTTGAGCGATAGTTGACCCAGGGATGATAAGCAGGAATGTGTCAGACGTTTAACTGCGGATGATAACCTGGTGAATTCTGCACTGGAAGCCAGTGTTCCCCAAATATGATGATTTGGCTGTTGCAGCAGAAGGACTCCACTCAGCATTAGGTGGAGGGAAGTTGGCTGAGATACTGTGCAAAAACTGAATAAGTTTAAGCAAAGGTACATCTTCATCTAACAGGGTGGCCATAATGTTATGTAACTCACGGTATGGCTTCACAGCAGAAGTCATAGCAATACACACTTCTTCTTTTGTTAAAACTCCAGCCCCAATTAGCATGTGAACTTCCACCATAAATCGCTCAGCAAACGCGGTAAGGGTTTCATCCCGCTAAAACTTAATGGTTAAAAATTCAGCCTTCTGCTGCAACAATTTTTCAGTTCCACTGAACAACTGTAGCACCGTGGCTTTGACTTCTTGGTATATAAGGGAGCTGCTTGGAAGATAACAGACGACTTGATCAGCACTTCCGACATCCAAGGAAGAAATCAACAGTTTTGCTCTTTGTTGATCTGAGACTCCTTCAGTTGCAATCTCAAATTGCTTAAAGTACCCAAAAATATTCCCGTCGCAATCAAATGGGGCAGCTTATTGCAGTAGACCTCCTGAAGCAACTCAGCTTGCTTTTTAAGCACAGAATCCAACGCCAGTTTCAGCTTCACATAGGCAACTTGAGGAAACATGGCTGACAACTGAGTCTTTATCATATTATAATTGATCAATGGGCCCCCTGTAGTGAGCACCACTGTTGTAATTTTGGCAGTATTTAATATATACGCCGGCGGATTTTTGCACAGGGTTAACCCATTGAGCAATAGGGACCAACAATATGATGATTGATGCCCTCAAAACAACAGAATAACTTTAAATAAATATGGAGCACTCGCTCCCACAACCTCTTTTATTAAATGTATCTATAGTACCGCGGATTCCTCTTATTCCGCTAACTTCCACTATCAAAAACTACCTTCTCTCAATCATCTCATCCTGCTTATATTGTAACAATTTCAGATGATATTACTTACACAGCTTAGTAACTCAATTCGCTGTATCTCATTGGTTTTGTCAATCAATAATCCAATATTGGCTCATTTTAGAGTGCTTCAATTACCATCACCAGTTTGATTCTAACGGATTCCATTCATTTTGCTGGATGACCTTAGGCTTATTGTCATTCATATCAAATTCACAACACAGTATTTTAGAGCTTTTAGCTCTATTGGGGCTAGGCTTGTTTAAAGACCTGCAGCCCTAAGAGTATAAGGTCATACTTGCATAAGGGGATTCAATATAAAACTGATAAAACACCATTATATATTAGAATCACCTTCTGTTATATTTACTAATAGTAGTTTACCCTTTTAACATGAAAAAATTTATATTACTAGCTTTTTTTGTGACACATCATCTGATTCTAACAATAGGTTTGTATCTAAAAGTTTCCTTTCTTTACCATTCTTTTTACATCTAAAATAAAAATTTTCTTAGTCTATACTTCATACCATACTTAGTAAACCCTTATCAGACAATTGCCATTGCAGCTTAGGGAAAAGAATATTTTGGGCTAATATAATCTAAATTAAGTTAATACAAAATTTCCTCTCTCATGGCAAAATAATTTGACTTGGACTAATTATTTTACTCCTTGCCTTAAGTTGACCAGGACAGATCGAGCTGCCCTTGTCACACCAGTCCCCAGTGGAATACCTCACCTGAGTTGGGGGTCCTCAAGCACTAGCACCAATCCTGTGTTTTTGTCTATATAAAACCCATCCCTTTTATAGGCTTGAGGGGGGTCACAAAGGGTGAAAAATTTTACAAACCAATCATGAGCTGAAGCAGATGGAGATTGGCTTCAATGAGCTTAATTCTAAATTAATTGATTAGGTACAATATAATAAAACTTTCACCCATGGTTTTATTTACCCGCGGTGGATCCAACCTATTGTGTTACTACCAGATGGGGTGAAAAGTCTTCCTTGAGTGCAGATTGGTCAGATCGTTTGATGTCTAATCCTTGAAAACCAGCTTATACTGAAATTAATAACCTACTCCACTATTAGCCTTCGATTACCTTAAATACTAGGGGAGACTTTGTAATAAAGTATTATTTATCACGCCCAAGCTGCTACTTGAGAAATATTAAATCATTTCATAGTTTAATATATTATAAGAACCTCAATTATTTGGCAAACTAATTGTAAAACGTTGTTGAAATTCTGCCAACGATTGGCACCTGTGAGCACAAGCAGCAGGATTTCAACAAAGTGGTTCTTACTACAGGGGCAGCCTGTACACAACAAGTTTAACTATAACCAAAATTGAGGGCGTTTCCGCTGAAATTGTCACTGGATTGGTGAGAAACGGAGGTGTTTCAGAAGATGACCATATGGATATTCCCCAAAAAATATCTTTTTGGATTGGAGCAGATTTTTTACAAATTGTTATAATAAAGTCCCACCACCTTACCTGGCCAGCGACTAATGTAGTGAGGGACCTAACTCATGACATAATGAACCCTGTAGACATTGCTTCAAGGGAAATATGCTCTCTATAGAGGATCGTTTAATGTAACTCTATAAGACTCAAACTTTTTCAGACATCTATAGTCAGCTTACCAACCTGAACACCTATGTCTGCAAGTTTTCCATCCTGCTATGGTCCATATGATTCACCTGTTGGGTGTTTATAATAATGAGCTGCATCGTCACTTGGCAAATCATTACCTTAAGATTAGTATATGACAACTTATACAAACTGACTTCTGCCCATATTGGAAAAGTACAATATGGTTTGGAGGCGAACTGCAAATTCATCGTTCAGTCGCATGAGTGGCTCACCAACATGGACACTGGCGTTGTAAAGTATGTATTAGAGGCTATAAAGATCTTCCTGAATGAGTTGGAAGTGTCTGATGCTAGCTCCTGCTCTCTATTTGAGGAGTTTGCCAAGGAACTTGAAATGCGTGAAGAGCAAACTCACAGCAACCTCTTGGCACACACGTTCACCCCATAATCTGTGGATGAACAACGTTTAGCTGCGGTGGAAAAGCAACTGGCCCAAGCCCTGTCCTGTGTTGAAGAACTTGAGAGTCATCTGTTACAAAGAACTTTCTAGGGATACCCCCACTCTAGAGGTCACGGTCGCCCAGCTGGATAAGGTGCTATTGCTAAAGCTTCACTTGAGAATACCAAGTATTTGGCCCGACGGTTTAGTGAATGTGAGAAGGAAGCTCAGGGGGTCAAGACCTCCATTGAAGGGCCCTCGCCTTTGAAGGATGTGTATAGTTAGTTGACGCAGGTTGAATATAGCTATGAACATGTTAAGGGTGACGTACACTCCCAAGGCTTTCACCCACCTGATGATGAGGGGTGTAAGCAAATGAAAGAGGAGCTTAAGAAGCGTATTGGGGCGATGGAAGTTGACCAACAAAACCTAAGATTTTTGTTTCACAACACCATTTTAAAGTCAAGGTGCTGGAGGGTTGGGTTGAAGAACTTATAACTCACAAGATGTTAATATCCAGACTGTCTTTATGTGAATTTGCCTCCCAAAAGCCCGTTGCCGCCATGAAAACAATGATTGAATCTATCCAAGACCATATTCTTCAGCTCTACCACTCTTTTGATTATTTGGACCTTCACTCAAAGACTATGAGACAGGATGCTCCTGCAATCCATGCCCACACTGGGGGTGACCATGCTTCATTCAAAATAACTTTTATGGAAAAGTTCACCCCTGGCGAGGGTTGCATTGCTTTTTTCTTATACTTCTATGAAGCAGCCATGAAAGGGTTGCCCGACCATCAGAAGGTCAAGCATATCCTTTCATGTTTGAGTCACATGGCCCAATAAGTGATGATGCCTCATATGGATGCCCTTAGCACTTGGTCCGAGGTTAAGGAGACGTTCATTTATAAGTTTGGATAAAAACAAGGCTTAAGCATGAAAGAGCAAGCTTTTATGAGCATCAGCATATCTAGGAAGAGTAATTGACTGACTTTGATGAACAGTTCTAATTTTGAAACGCAGATGATTTTAAATTCAGAAATGCTGGCCTTGGACGACGCTGTTGCCGCCATCTTGACTAAGTTTGCATTTCATCCCCCTCTGGAGATGCATATCACTTCATTTTAACGCTACTTCTGCAACGTTCATCAAATAAAAGAGACTGCTTGATGTTGCCGATTTACATAAGTGTGAGGTTTTGCATGAAGTTGTATTTAGACCGCACGTTCTGGCCTTTGAGGCTTAAAAACCCAAGCCTCAGGTTTTGCATATTGAAGATCAAAAGGATACCCTTTGAATTATGATCCCTGAGGATTTAAAACCAAAAGACAAGTGATCTGAACATCCCCGGTGTTCCTACTGCAACAACGCTGGGCACTATGTATTGGTGTGCTGGAAGAAGAAAGCCAACTTTAAGGAGAAGAGAAAAGAGATTTTAACATAGGAATAGGCAGCCCTATTGCTGATGATTCTTATTTGCCTGATTCCCCTACCTCTATCGCTTTATTGCCATTTGTTGATAATACCCCTGGGGACAAATTTGAAGGGATTTATGAAGATGTCAGTTACTATGTTTCGGAGCATCTGTGGAAGTGGGGGTTCCTAACTGGTTAAACGCTGGAGAAGTAGACGAGGCCACTATACCTGAGGAAATGTACCTTAGTCAAGTTCTAGGGTGTCCTGAGGTTATTAACACCGCCAGTGATGCTGATCAGCTCTTGGCTGGCTTGGTTCAACCTCTTCAGTGGATCCACAATTTGAATTCCACCTTGGAGAGCTACCCAGACAGCTTACAAGCTGACCTCCACCTTCCATCTCAAGGAAGTCTTGTCTCTGTCTCTTACCTTTTGTTGAACCCCGCCAAGGTGGAAGTTGTTATTCAAAAAGTATGAGTCATGGCCATCCTGGATACTGGTTCCCCAGTAAATGTAATTTTTTTAAGATTATCAAAAAGATCAATATGGTGCCTGACTTATAGTACACTTATGAGTTTGGAACTGCGGTGCAAACAACTCTTGCGCCATCAGGGTGTACTCTTCCCTTCCCATTAGAATTGGGAAGCTTATCTTATTGGCCCCTCACAGTGGCTTTAACAATAATATTTATGATATGCTCATAGGTACCCAATTTATGATTGAATATGATGAGATTATCAATATGAAGCAAAATTTTCTTTTGTTGCTCAATTACAAAGTTCCCTTGATTTTTATCTAATAAAATACCAGCAAGAACGAATATTTTTCTTCGTTGAGTACCCATTTCTTCTTTGACATTGCATTATACCACCTCTGGGCATAATACAAAAAATTACCCAATTAATTGGATTCTATGGACGGTATTCCTTTTTATGCTTCAGATGAAGTAGTTATTAAGCTGGTGAACAACGAGTGGTTGACACAAAGATCACGCTCTAAATCCCACACCATTGCCTGTGATACATCATAACTTATGATGGTACTAGCCACTTGGAGCCTTGGATATTGCCTGTTATAACAGACCCAAACTACCAGAGACCTGTTACCACTTTGTTGGGGAACATCACCCGCAAGTACATTGTTGTAAGAAAGCACTAGGAGATTGGCAGAGGCTTTTTGGTCTCCGTGGAGGACTTAAACGTATTTACTCTATTGGCTCATGATGGAGATGGGTTTGCCCACAGATAGCCTGTTATGTACCTTACCAAATGTCCATATCTCGGATGGGCTGACCCCAGATGATCTTGAGAAATTCCATAACCTATTGTAATGCTATTGTGACATATTCTCCAAGTCAGATACTGACTATGGCGCATGTAGAACAGGAGCCACTCCATTGATGTGGGTGATGCTCGTCCCATTTAGTCAAAACCTTATTGCAAGTCAAAGGTGGAAGAACATCAAATGAGGACTGACCTCAAGCAGATACTAGACGTGGGATTATTAGTTCCTTCTCAAAGCTCTTGGTCTTCCACCCTCTTGATAATCAAGAAGAAAAATGGAGGTCATCAGGTAATCATGGACTACTGCAAATTAAATAGCAATGCAAAAAAGACAGCTATCATATCCTTTTCATTGATGACGCCCTGGCACAACTATCCATAATTAGCTTCTTTACTGCAGTAGACTTGGCTAGAGGCTATTGACAAATGGACCTTTCTCCCCAGACAAGGAGAAATGCGCTCTTATTTGTAGTGAGGGTCTCTTCCGACCCACCCAATTAACTCAAGGGTTGTGCAACGCGCCTGCCACTTTTCAGCGCGCCATGGATCACATATTGCAGAATTTGAAGTTAAGTTGCATCATCGTCTATCTTGATGACATCACGGTGTTCTCTAAGACCTTCAATAACATTTTTCACACCTAAAAGAAGTGTTCCACCGCTTGCATACGTCCAACCTTAAGTCAAAGCCCTTCAAGTGCACTTTTTCCAATGTAAATTAGACTTCCTTGACCACGCAATCTCTCAGTATGGAATCCAACCTATTTGATATAGGGTTGAAGCGGTATTAAAAATGCCTCCCCCTTAAAATCCGCGAGATATTCAGGTATCTTTAGGAATAATGTGGCATTACCATCAATTAATCCTTAAGTTCGCCCAGATCAGCGAGCCCCTTGTCCGCCTATTGACAAAGAACACACCTTTCCATTGGGGTTCTGAACAAAAGGCTGCTTTTGAAACGCTGAAGCAACTGCTACAACAACGGCCTATCCTGCGGCACCCAGATTATGGCAAACCTTTCATCCTGTTTATTAACGCCTCAGACTATGCCGTTGAGGCTATCTTAGCTCAACTGAATGAACACAAGGTAGATCATCCCGTATCCCACTTTAGCAAGATGCTGTTCAAGGCGGAACACAACTACAGCGTCACAGAGAAGGAGTGCCTTGCCGCTCTGCTAGCTGTGAAGCACTACTGCATTTTCCTGTATGGAACTACCTTCACGGTGGTTACAGACCACGCTTCTCTGAAATGTTTACAAGCATAAAGGAACCTACCAGCCAATTAGCGCGTTGGGATCTAAAGCTCCAGCATTATGACATGAAGATCGAACACCATGATGGAACCTGCTGCATAAATGTTGATGTGTTAACTCGACTGCCAGTCTTGATTTGTATAACAAAGAAGCAGAGAGGTTATGTGACCTCTTAATGACCCCTGATGACTGGGAGGATTAGGATGAGCATGTTCAAAAAATGTTAACCTGGTACTACATCAACACCAAAGTGGAGAGCGGAAGTTGTATACGCAGGTGGGGGCAATGTGATCGCCCTATCTTTGGCCCTCTGAACGTGTACCTGCTATCCTGGAAGCTCACTCTACCCTAGGTCATGGAGGAGTGAAGAGTACATATGAGTGGATTAGGGAGCGGTACCATTGGGAAGAAATCATGGAGACCATTGTTGAAGTCTTGGATGTCTGCCTCACATGTAAGAAGCAATTCAGTGACAAGACTAGATACCAATATCAACCAACTACTCCCAACAACCTTTACACAACATCAGCCTAAATATGGTAGGTCCCCTCCTGCAGACTGCCGGTGGGAACAGATACATCCTGGAAGGAATTGACCATTTCATGAAGTGTATTCAAGCTGTGGTGATCCCTGCTAAAACGGCCAAAGCCACTGCGTCCTTCCTGCATCAGCACATTTCACTCGCCATGGCTGCCCCAGGTACTACTCTGTGACACTGGTAAGAACTTTTACCTCTAGATTGGCCAAGATCCTAGCTACCTCCATGGACGCCCAACAACTTCTCTCAGCCCTATATAATCCCTCTACCAACGGGACTGTGTAGAGAGTGAATGGAACTTTGGTATCAATCCTGCGCATATGGCCTCTTCTGATCCACTTCACTGGGGACAATTTCTACCTAGTTCTTTTATTGGCCTAACAGATTATTTATCACTGAATCCTGAAAATGTCCCCATTCCATGTTTTGTATGGAAGAGAACCAAGAACCAGCCCTTTTAGCTAAGTATGTCTTCTCCTCTAGGGTTGAGGAATCAAAAAAAGCCATGAGAATATTGGCTCAGCATATCATTCAGCTTCAATATGAGGCTATGATAAACTTAGCTAAAACTGTTACTAAAGAAGGACAAGCTGCCAATGAGCTCCAGGCTCCCTTACCTTCATTCCAAGTGTCTGGCATGGTTTTGTACTACCATAACCGCATTACTCCTAGAAGCGGCAAGCTTAGATCAATATGGGAGGGCCCTTTTACCATCACCTACAAGAGAGGCGATGAGTGTTTTATAGAATCCTTGGCTACAGTTATTATCATAAATCAGTTACATGGCTGCTTCTTACGGCCCTATTCTCCCTTAACATCCTTGAGGGGTTGATTTCAGACAATAGCCATTTTGGCTTAGGGAGAAGAACATTTTGGGAAAAAATAGTCCAAATTTAGTTAATATGAAATTGCCTCTCTCTCTTGATGAAATTATTTAACTTGAATTAATCATTTTATCTTACCTTCAGTTGACCAGGACATATCAAGCTGCCCTTGTCACTCCCAACCCTCGGTGGATTACCCCACATAAGTTGGAGGGTCACCCAAGCACTAGCACCATTTTTGCGTCTTTGTCTAAAGAAAAACTACCCCTTTATAGGCTTGAGAGGGGTCACAAAGGGTGAAGAAATTTTACCAACCAATCATGAGCTGAAGCAGATGGATATTGGCTTCAATGAGCTTAATTCTAAATTAATTGATTAGGTACAATATAATAAAACTTTCACCCATGGTTTTATCCTACCCACGGTGGACCCATCCTATTGTGTTACTACCAGATGGGGTGAAAAGTCTTCCCTAAGTGCAGATTGGTCAGATCGTTTAATGTCTAAGTCTTAACAGCCAGCCTATACTGAAATCAATACCTACTCCACTATTACCCTTCAATGACCCTAAGTACTAGGGGAGACTTTGTAATAAAGTATTATTCATCACGCCCAAACTACTTGAGAAATATTAAATCATTTCATAGATTAATATATCATAAGAACCTCAATTTATTTGGCAAATTAAGTTATAAAACGTAGGGTGGTTAGCCAATCAGGTAAAACTGCTTCCACCCTAAGTGCAGGTTTTGAGTTTGAAACCTGTACTGGTTAGAAAGTTTCTCAGTGTGTTATATCTGTCCCAAGGTTGACCCACCTTGAATAGTTTTTTAAAATTATAAAACGTTGTTGAAATTCTACAAACAATTGGCACCTGTGAGCACAAGCAGCAGGACGCCAATAACCCTCTTCAAAAATTGTTTACAGAATATAGCTATTATCTAAATTTAATGATTATTTCATAAAACAACCTAGATATAAAATATATTCCTTTATAAATTAAGTTCTTGTGGTTCTTTATATCCACTTTCTGGAATAAACTCAGATTTTTTTGTAAGTTTAATTTTTTGAATTTTTATATTTATTTAACTTTTCAGGATTCTCCACCTCTGATACTGACTTATAAATGATTCGTTATATTAGGGGAATACTCTTTATTGATGCTAAATCTTTAAACTCTAAAAATCGTTACTAATTTGTGGATAAAAATTAGAATTGCCACAGATATTTCTATCTTGTTACTTTACATGAATCATAAAAGGTGGCTTTGGTAAAACTTATGTTGGTGCACTTTTTATTATACCAACATATTTAATAACTGTCTAGGTTATAAAAATCATATATGGTATCTATTCATATAAATAAACTATTAACAGATAATAATGCTACATGGCTCACATATATTCTAGGAGTTCAAAAACCATACACTCCATAAACATTCTTAGACATTAACAGATCAGGCGTAGCCTGGTTAGCACATCAACATATCTAGGGATATCTTGGATCTGCTGAGAAATTGAATGTCAGTTAAGATAAAATGAGATTTATGGAAGATCAAATTGTGAATTGTGGCATCAAAGGTAAAAAATCCAAATTAAGAAGCAGAGACTGATCCAGTGAATTGCGGCATTGGTGTCTTGAATTCTCCAAAAAAAATGATCAAATGGGGTATTGAGCCTTTTCAGACAATGGTTTGGTTATTTCTTAAGAGCTTAGGGTAAAGAAGAAGCTTAATTAAGAGCTTGCAGTGCTATTAGGGGGAGTTGATACCTAAGAACTTAGCTTCAGCTTCTACAAAAATACCCAACATTTAAATAAACATTGCTATCATATCTAATTAGTTATAACATACTTTTATTTTATAGAGATTCAAAAACCCAGATCTGGAAAATGAGTTCAATTTGTGAGCTTGAATAGTGAGCAAGACAAGCGTTGTCCTCATTCTTAGCGCTGTCCTGGGCCAGACCCTTTTATTGACATGTAGTTTCACTGGGACTGTCATTCAATAGTATGTCATGATATACAGACATGGAGCGCAGGTTCAGGGATGTGTCTCAGCAGGATTATCCATAATGTGGTTGGTGACCTGGTAGGTACTGCCTAATTCCTTGTGGCGTACTGGCGTGAACCCAATTGCTACATTAGACAAAACTCAAATATTTTTTTCAGTTTTTTGGGGACTCTGAGAGGAGGTGTTAGTCTCAAGAGGGGAGGAATGGTACTGAAAAAGATTGACCATGGTGATGGTGGTATTTTCTTTGGCATTTTTTATATGCAAGGTTGTGCAAATATTGGGTGGTGTGGTGATAAAAGCAGCGGAAAGCCTTGTAGCACCCAAATCCACAATGGTCATATAGCCCTGTTCACGGAGGTGTTGGACAAGGTTCATCAGGTGATTGCACGGATTCAGTTCCAGGCGCATCTGGCTCAGGTGACAGGGGGATGGCCCCTTTCTCATTCCAGATTGCCCAAGCCATGGATGTGCTACCCTCAGACTTGTCAGGATGGGAAAGGAGCTGATTAAAGATCAAGGTCGTCTCCCAAGCTCAATGTATGAATGTGTGGATATAATTGACCATGTATCCTGTCCAGATGAGGTTCAGGATGAAGCATGGTTGGCGCTATTGATGGTTAGCCAGGGGCGTAGCTCAGTGGAGGAGTATGCACAGATTTTCCAGCCACTAGCAAAAGTGGCCAGGTAGTTGATTTAAAAACATCATGAATGTTCTGTCAGGGGCTACAGGTATATTTACTGGTGGTCATGATGGCCTCAAAAGTTCAAGGTATGCTGGTGGAGGAAATCACGCTAAACCTGCAGGTTGAAAAACAATTGGCATTGGCAAGGGACTGGCGCAAAGGTTCCATGTTGCTGAAAAAGGGGTAATCTCCAACGGGTGGTCAGCATGGTCAGACTGGTTGGCATGCCTCATCTCAGAACTTAAGAATTGTACAAGGGAGTTCCAACAAGGAAACGCAGAGGACTCTGGTAGAGCGGCGAGCCAGGGACATGAGAAGGAGGATGTGCCTAAGTATACGCCGCCTGCAAATTTGCAATTTAAAATATTCATTCAAGAAATAAATCTGCCTCTAAATTCATCCTCATCTTATTTATCCCAGGTGAGTTAAACACACATGGATGAATGAAATAGGTGATGGGCTTGGTGGGTATGGGAATGGAGGAAAATTACGTTGAACTTGCAGTAGCAAGAAGATTGAAGTTGTAGATTCAGGAGGTTCCAGAGGTCATGTTTGCAATGTGTTGTGGAGAGCTCCCTAATGGTGAGTAAGTCCTCAATAGTAGGTAAGCAAAAATCTTTTGGGTTCAAGGAAACTTTTTGTGCAATAGAGAATCTAGTCCATCCAGTGGTGTTGAGGATGTGATGGTAGCATTGGTTTTGCCCCAGATCGACTTGCCCTTTCATGTAGTTCCCTTAGATTTAAGGATGGATCCACCAATAAGATGGAGGTTGATAGTTGTTGAGTATGTTCCAAACGAAGAAAAAGCATGAGAGTAATGCAGGCGGATGATTGTTAGTGGAATATCATGATTTGCGGGAGTATTTGATCCCATAAGGATTCTCTTTTTACCCCACTGGCCCCTTCACATTTTCTTTATAATTTAAAGAGAGGTCAGAACTTTCCAACGAATGACCGCTTTACCCGCTCAACCAGTGAATGAAAGAAGTGCTAAAGGAGCACGTAGGATTGATGATGAGTGAAGGGTTCATTAAGCTGTCAAAATCCGCCATCATGTCACCAGTACTGTTAGTGCCAAAAGCAAGCGGTAGATTTCAGCTGTAAGTGAATTTCTGACGGCTAAATGAAGTTATGGAGCCCAATCCCTATCCAATGCCCCTGATAGAGGATATTCTTCCAATAGTCATGGGCTGCACAGTTTTTACAAAGCTAGATCTTACAAATGTGTTTATCCTAATCCCCATGAGACTTGTGCATCAAAAATATATGGCATTTAAGTGCCACCTGGAAATGTTTCAGTATCACGTTATGATTTCAGGATATGAAACACACCAGCATTGTTCCATCAGATGATTAATAGCGTGCTAGGTGGTATGATTGACAAGTGCTGTGCAGCATATATGGATGATATTCTGATGTTTTCTATGTTCTTGGGAAGATCATGTGAACAATGTGGGAGGTACTGGGATCAAATGTTAGGTTAGGCCTGAGGTTGGAGCCATTGAAATGCAAATTTAACTGAAGCTCAGTGACGTTTTTGGGCAATGTTATGTTTTATCTAGGACTGGTATATACCCTGACAAACTGAAATCTGTTTGAGCATGAAAAGCACTGATGGACTGAATGAGGGCGTAGAGTTTTCTAAAGGATGATGAATTTCATATAGCAGTTTATGAAAAGTTTTGTTGTAAGTGGCCCCAACTCATATGCAGTTAATGAAAGATCTCCCAATCAATGGGGAGAGGAGAAGGAGTGGGTGTTTTGTTTGTTAAAGGAAGACCTACTTTTGGCGCCTGTTTTGACTCATTTTAACTCCAGAACCCTACCATGGTCAAAACAAATGTCTCACATTATGCCGTAAGGACAGTGCTACTACAAGAATGAGAAAATAAATTATAACACCCTGTGTGTTATTTTAGCCAGAAAATATTTTCTGGTGGAAATTAATTACCCAATATATGATAAAGAATTGCTGGCAGTGGTCTCAGCTTTAAGGGCTTGGAAACACCACCTTCTATATTCTCGCCATTCTTTTATGGTTCAAATAGATTATAGAGCCCTAGTATATTATTGCTCACCAAGGAAGATGGACCAGCGTCAATCCTGATGGCACGTTGAGCTGTTCCAGTATGATTTTTGGGTAGAATACCAGCCAGGATTAACCAACACCCTGGAAGATTAGCTAGGTTGGGATGCAGGGTTGACCTATAAGAAGGCTGAGTTGGAAGTTTATAACATGGTTACAATATTCTGCCAAGATCAATTTGTGATGTTTGGAAGTGTGAAAAGTGATTTGAAGAGGAAAGGTGATAAAAACAGAGAAAGTGGCATTTGGATGATGGTTAAGGGCTGAGATAGTGGAAGGGCAACAGCATGGTTACCATTTCATGTATGGGAAGAAATATGGAGTATTTTACCATGTTTTGTGCATATGGGTCCTGAATCTATTTTTACAGTGAGAGTTATTGCAGGTTTTTTACAATCACCCATTGGCAAATCACCCTGGAGTCAAAAAATGGCAGAGCTAGTGCAGTGGAATTACTCATGGCTGGGCCTTCAGAAGGACGTTGTGATTTACATGGGGGAATGTTTGGTTTGCGCTAGATGAAACCCTCCAAAAATCATCTTTGCAGGTTAAAACCGCTTCAAATTCCAGGTCGTTTTTGGGGGTCTGGTTAGTATAGATTTTATAATGGCCTGCCAAAGGTCCAGGAGAAAGATTCAATTATGGTGGTCGATGATCAGTTAACTATATATGCCAAATTTTTCCCTTGCACAACCAATTTCTCATCATAGGATTTAGAAAAGACCTTTTGGACAGGATATTTTCATGGCATGGGTTACCAGTGGAGATTTTTTGGGAACATGGGCCCCAGTTTGTGTTGAGATTCTGGTTAAATTTACTGTAAATTTTAGATTTTTCCCATGTTATCCTCAGCATATTATCCCCAATACAATGGGAAAATGAAGAGTGTGAATCAAATACTTGATCAATATCTCCATTCTTACATTTCAGATCAGCAGGATGATTGTGTTTTGTGGGTCCAGTTAGCCCAATTCTTGTATAATATTCATTGCCAATTGTCAATGGGAATAACCCCATTATTCATGAACAACAAAGTAAACCCTACATTGGATGGGGGTTCCAGGGTTGGAGTTTGCAGGGGTGGTGTCGGACATTCTCCTTTTTGATCTAAGAAAAAGAATGTTGGAGGTATAAGTGCTCTCAAATCTGCCACCATGATTGGCCCATCACCTGCCCAATTTTTAGATAATATTGTGGATATCAATAAATGAGTACCCACAGCGAAAAGACCTTAGTGGAATCCTAACAACCGGAAAAATATGATTTATCATAAAAATTAGCTTAAAAAGGTAATAATTGATAATAGGATTACTCCAACTCCTTGGTCAAATTTGAGGAGTATAATATTGCACAGATCTGAACCTCCGCAAGGCAAGAAGATTTTACCCATTGATGAATGGGTGCAAGTTAACCAATCATTACCATCTGAGTCTAACCACCACTGAGGTGCAAAGATTTCACTTGAGGATGATAGGGTAAAAATTAGCCAATCATTATCATCCAAGTCTGACCACCACCAAGGTGTGAAGATTTTACTTGATGCTGATAGGGTAAAAATTAACCAATCATTACCACATGAGTTTGACACTGCTAAGGTGAAAAGATTTTACTTGCTGGTGATTGGATACAATTCATCAAATTGTTACCGCACAGGTTGGTTTTGCTCTAAAAAAATTTTATCTTTGATCTGATAGGCCACAAGCCTATATTTCCTAATTTAGATAACTGAGCTTTGCATTCTTTTGCCTCAAATATCAATGGTCTCAAAATCCGAACTAGTTTAAATAGAAAAAACTAGTATTGAGAAAAGGACCTTTCTTGGTTTTGCCCTGCCTAAACAATAAAAAACATAAAAAACTTTATCAAGCGTTATCTATACTTTTATTATAAAGTAAAATATCTCACTTTAATAAATTATTTGTGGCATCCATTGGCAGATCCCACAAATTGGTGCTCACTACAGGGGTCAAGCCCCTGAATACTTTGATAAGTATTAACAAAAAAATGGAGAGTGTCACCCATTGGGTGCGAAATGAAGAAGGGACTGAAGAAGATGATCAAATGGACAGCCCTACTGCTTTACTGTTTGACGAAGAACAAATTGAGCCCATATTAATTCCTGAGTCTCATCACATCACTTGGCCAGCCACTGAAGCTGTAAGAGACCTTAATCATGGCATCCTTAACCTGGGCGACATTGCATCTCGCAAATGAGCGTCATTGGTAGAAGAACGCCACTTGTTTCTCTATGAGACTAGTGTCCTCCCAGATACCTATGGTCAGCTTACAAATTTGACCACCTATGTCCGAAAGTTTGCTCACCCTACTTTGGTCCATATGATGCATCTCTTAGCTGGACATCATGAAGAGTTACATTGACATCTAGATACACATGCAGCTCTGAATTTGGCTTATGATAAGTTGTACCAACTGACCTCTGAACATCTTGGGGCAGTTATATCTGGTGTGGAAGCTAATCGCAACTTCATCATAGAGCTGCATGACTGACTTACTACTATGGACACTGGGATTGTAAAGTATATTGAGGAGGCCATGAAGATATTCCAGGATGAACTGAACGCATCCTCCACTAGCACCCGCTCATTGTTGGAGGAGTTTGCTAAAGAACTTGAAAAGCAAAATGAGCAAACGTGTCATGAACTTTCAGCCCATGACTCCGTCCTTCAAGAGAAATATGAACAGCGTGTGGCTGTGGTGGAGCAACAGTTAATTCAGGCCTTTTCACATGTGGATTAGCTTGAACGCCATCTGTCACTTGAACCATCTAGCACCACCACCACCCTAGCGTCCAAGGTTGTTCAGCTAGGAAAGGAGCTAGCTCTCAAAGCTTCGTTGGAAAATACTAAATATTTGGCCCATCATCTGACTGAATGTGAAATTGAAGCAAAAGGAATAAAAGCTTCTCTGGAAAGCCCTTTGCTGTTGAAGGAAGTATACAGCTGATTAACGCAGGTTGAGCAGAAGTATGAACAGATTAAGGAGGGGGTACAAGGCCCCAGCTCCTACTCCCGTGATGATGAAAGATGTAAACAAATGAAAGAAGAGCTGAAGAACCGCGTGAAAGCTGTGAAAACTGCTCAATTAAGCCTAAGCTCAATGGTGTCACAACTTCATTTTCAAGTCTCTGCAATGGAAAACTGAGTGGAAGACTTTTTTTTAGTACTACTGAGTGGAAGACTTTGAAACTCATAAATCAGGGATTGAAGCTCAACTAAGACTATGCGAATCTGGGCCTTTAGAAGCCCTCTCTAAAATGGAAACCTGGCTTGAAGCCATGCAAGATCAGTTTGATTGCCTTTCACGGACCTTTGATCAGTTGAGCTACCACTCTGAAACCCCAATAACAGAAGCTCCAGCTATTCATACCCTTACCAGGAATGACTAAAATTCATTCAAACCAACGTTTAAAGACAAGTTTATCCCCAGTGAGGGTAGCATTGCTTCATTTTTATACGTTTATGAAGCAGCTATGGAAGGGGTGACTGATCACCAGAAGGCCAAACATATCCTTTCCTGTTTGGGCTGCATGGCACAGGAGGTGATGGTCCCCCATATGGGTGCCCTTAGCACCTGGTCCAAAGTCAAGGAGGCTCTCATAAACACGTTTGGCTTAAAACAGGCTTTAAGCATGAAAAAGCAAGCCTTTATGCGTATGAGTATCTGAAAAGGAGAGTCAGTGGCCGCCTTTGTGGAATGATTCTATATGGAAGCACAGACATTGTTAACCTCAAAGATGTTGACTTTGGATGATGCTGTAGCGCCGTTTTGACTGGAGTGGCTACTTACTCATTGCTAGCAATGCACATCACCTCCGTTAAATGCTATTTCCATACCATACAAGACATCAAGGAAGCGTTAATAGATGTTGCTGTTTTCATAAGCCCAAAGTTTCACGCGGAGCAGTATCTCGTCCTCATGTTTTAACCATTGAGGATTCAAAGCCAAAGTCTCGAGCCCTAGCTGTTGGAGACAAGAAGGAGCCCCTTCAGATAACGGGCCCTGTAGAGCAAAACCCCAAAGCTAAACGTTCTGAACGCCCTCGGTGCAAATACTGCAACAAGTTTGGCCACATGGAGGCTATGTGCTGGAAAAAGAAAGCCGACGCCAAGGAACAGGAGCAGGGAAAAGAAATGTCAGCATAGGGAAAGGCACACCTATTGCTGACAAATCTCATGTGCCTAACTCATTTAACCAACTTTTTGCCATTACCTCATGTTACCAATACCTCAGGGGATGATTCTGAGGGGGATATGGATGAGGTTGGCTATTATGTTGTAGGAGCCCCTGCTGAAGTGGAAGTTCCCAATCACTTGAATGCTGGAGGAGTAGATGAGGCCACCATACCCAAAGAGACATATCTCTGCCAAGTTTTAGGGGAGCCAATTGTCATCAATACCACCAGCGACGCAGATGAGGTATTGTCTCACCTTATTTGCCCTATCCGGCATGGCCATGCCATGCAAACCATCCAAAAAAACTACCCCAAGATTGCGTGTAAATAACCTCCAATTCTCATCTCAAGGAGGTCTTAGCGCTATTGCCCACTTTTAGGGGGATACTCATGAAGGTCGAAGTGGTCATCCAAAAAGTTTAGGTGATGGCCATCCTAGATACAGGCTCCCCGGTAAATGTAATCTCCTCCAAGTTGATGAAAAAGATCAAACTTGCACCTGACTTGGAGTACAACCAAGACTTTGGAACTGATGGACCCAACAACATCCGCGCTCTTGGCGCTTATTCCTCTCTTCCCATACGCGTTGGAAAGCTTATCCTATCAGCCCCCGCTGTGGCCTTAGATAATAATTTTATGATATGCTCATAGGTACTCAATTTATGATCAAATATGAAGGCATCATTAATATGAAGCAAGGGTTCTTGTTGTTGCTCAATTATGAAGTTCCCTTAGTTCTAGCCAATACTGGACCCAGCCAGAAGGAATCCTCTTGCCTGTACACCAACCTCAAAAACAGCGACTAAAGAAGGGCAGGCTGCCAATAAGCACCGCAACACCCCTACCAACATTCTTGAGGGGGCAAAGTCAGACATTCTCCTTTTGATCTAAGAAAAACAATGTTGGAGGTATAAGTGCTCTCAAATCTGCCACCATGATTGGCCCATCACCTGTCCAATTTTTAGATAATATTGTGGATATCAATGATATGAGTACCCACAGCAAAAAGATCTTAGTGGATTCTTGGTGGAATCCTAACAACTGGAAAAATATGATTTATCATAAAAATCTGCTTAAAAAGGTGATAATTACTAATAGGATTACTCCAACTCCTCAGTCAAATTTGAGGAGTATAATACTGCATGGATCTGAACCTCTGCAAGGCAAGAAGAAATTTACCTATCAATGATTAGGTGTGAGTTAACCAATCATTACCATCTGAGTCTAACCACCGCTGAGGTGCAAAGATTTTACTTGAGGATGATAGGGTAAAAATTTAGCCAATCATTATCATCCAAGTCTGACCACCACCAAGGTGTGAAGATTTTACTTGATGCTGATAGGGTAAAAATTAGCCAATCATTACCACTTAAGTTTGACACTGCCAAGGTGAAAAGTTTTTGCTCGCTGGTGATTGGATACAATTTATCAAATTATCACCGCACAGGTCAGTTTTGCCTCCAATAAATTTTTATCTTTGATCTGATAGGCCACAAGCCTATATTTCCTAATTTAGATAACTGAGCTTTGCATTCTTTTGCCTCAAATATCGATGGTCTCAAAATCTGAACTAGTTTAAATAGAAAAAACTAGAATTGAGAAAAGGACCTTTCTTGGTTTTTCCCTGCCTAAACAATAAAAAACATAAAAAACTTTATCAAGCGTTATTTATACTTTTATTATAAAGTAAAATATCTCACTTTAATAAATTATTTGTGGCATCCATTGGCGGATCCCACAGGCGGATAAGATAGCCTGCACCATGGTGAACATTGGGATAATACTAAAGTGGAACTAGAACAAGCCATTTCATGGCAAAAGCATCAAGAAGACCAACAAAGAGCTCTGTATCTGCTATTTGGTCCTGGGGATTGGGTGCTAGTGGCAGCTTAAAACTATGCTGTTTCAGTGAATAGTCAGAAGTTGGGGCTGAAGTTTTTGGGCCCATACAGAATTATTTGTGCTATCAATAAGGTCACGTTCAAACTGGAGCTACTGGAAGTATCTAAGGCTCATTTGGTAACCCATGCTTCACAACTAAGTCCATTTGAAGGGAAAGGACTGGATTGACTGGGACTGCTGGGCCACTGCAAAGAGGATGGTTAGGAATATGAGGCTGAGTGGATACTGGGCGCATGTTGGGTGAAAGCCAGCAGAAGTTCTCAGTGAATTGTAAGGGGTACTAGTGGAGGATGTGGTGTGTCAGATGCTAGAAGAATGCGTGAAGTGCCTAGAGAAGGTCTAGGAATTTTGGGCCTTACAGAGATATTTTGTAACGGATCAGGCGCATCCTGGTCCGCACATCAACCTAGTTGGCAAACTCTCAGATTCTGCTGAGAAATCAAAGATCTGTTCAAATAGAATGATTTTGATGAAAGATAAGGTAATGAATAGGGATGTCAAAGGTAAGAATCTGAATTTTAAGAGCATAAACTTATCCAGCGGAATGTGACACCATCATCTCAAATTCTCTGAATAATAATTAAATGGGAAATTGAGCTTTGCAGACAATGATCAGGTCATCATATGAGAGCTTAGGGTAAAAGAGAAGCTTAGTTAAGGGTTTGCAGTTGCTATATTAAAGGATAGGCAATAACTAAGAACTCTATTTTTTCTTCTATGAAAATGCCCAACATTGAAATAAACAATGCTATCATATCTAATTGGTTATAAAATACTTTTTTATATATATATGCAAAATAAGATTTAAAGGATGATCACAAATAGTGAGTAAAGCCAAGCGTTGGCATTAATCTTGGCGCTGTCCTAAGGCCAGACCCTACTATTGGCATTCAGTGTCGCTGCAATGTTGTTTAAGAATATACATGATATCTAGACATGTTGCACAGGTTCAGTAAGGTTCTCAGCGGGATTATCCATAATGTGGTTGATGACCTGGCTGGTACTACCTAATTCCTTTGTGACGTACTGGTGAAAACCCACTCATTACATAAACAAGTTCAGATTTATTCAAAAATCACATCATTGCTAATACCTTTTGCGCTGTCTTAATACCAGTGAGTCACCCATCAGTCCAGTTGTTAACTTGACTGCTTACTCCACCTCTGTGAAGCTTCTAGTTACTTCTATCATTTCAAAAATGGCTAATACAATCTACTTTCTCTCTCAACATTTGACCCACATTAAATCTCTCACTTCATTCTTAATATGGTTCCCCTAGTTACTGATTTATCACTTCACAAAATTTTAATGCTGCCAACTTTCTCGGTGCTAACAAATTGATGACCTAGTTATGCAGAAATCATTGGTCATCACATAACTAATTTAAAAAAATATACAATTTGCATAACCATTTTCATAAAATTAACCAGATAGATGCCTCTTATAGTTCAAAATTAGGGCTAAAATTGGTCAGTCCTAGCAACTTTTTCAATTACATATCTTTGATGATATTAATGATAAATGTACCCACTTGTGCTCCCCATTTAGTTGTGTTGAGCTTTTTTAATGATTAAACAAAGGCTGGTATGTTGTGAAATCTTAATCAGAAATTATTTGTATTTTGATTACTGGTGACTAAGGCCAAGGATGATCTATTAACTATCAATATTAAATTAGGAAAATTTACCCAACCGTATCCCAAGGTAAATGGAGAATATAAATGATGAAGGTTCATTGGTGGAATGTCAATTTGATGCTAGGTTAACAGGATCACTGGCAACTAAATGTCAGAAATTATCCAATCAGTTAGTTGTTTAGGGATTATCCAGAGACTTATGCCAAGAATAAGCGTTCTTCTGGCGAAATGCTGAGGTTTCCATTATGAGAATGGGCAAGAGTGATTCTTCCGCCTCTGATTCTGAATACTGGCAACTGATGATGAGGATATTTGATAATGGTTTATTATAGTAATTTATATGACAAATGGGTGCCTGATGTTGAGGATGTATAATTGATATTTGGCGGTCAGAAAGGTCATATTCTGAGGTAATGAGATCTAGCAGATGGTATATGGTTGGTTGAGGTTCCAGTGATAGATGCTGATTGGTTTTGATAGGTGAAGTAGCCTAGTATAAATAAGTTGTAGTTCCCTCATATTAAAGTCTTTTCTTTTTTCCATCTTATTAATATTAAAGTAGTGAAGTTAGCTTGATGGTAGAGGATGGGAAAGAAGATCCCTGAGGCAGGTGCAGAATGACGCGCCTGGAGTGGCTGACGCTACAGCTCCCATACCTCAGCCCTACAATGAACCCCCAATGGAAACCTGGAGACCAGCCACCAACAATGATGGGATGATGGCAGTCAGCCATGAGGTGTTGTAGCTAGGAGCCATGGACTCCAGGATGGGGGATGGACTTGCCAGTGCACACCCAAGAGAGGCTGGTGATTGGTCATGAGGGAGAAGGAGCAGATGGTTGGGCCGTCCAGGAAGGGTGCTGAGAACTACTAGTGCACTCCCAAAAAGGGGCAATGCCATTAAGGCGAAGTTGTTGATCTGCTGTGTTGGTGGATTGAACGTGTACTCTTAGGAGGTTGGTATAACTATGAAGGCAAAACAACAAGGGCCAGCAGTCCTCATACTGTTTGGCTTTGAAAACTGACAGAGCCCTGATGTAGTGGATTGCAAAATTGGTGACAACCATTTTGGTTTTCCATGTGTGCTATTGCTGCACTTCATACACAAATTTTTTGGATCTTCTTAGGCACCATCAATCTCATCTTGTATAAACCTTGCTCAGTATTAATGCTACTACATATTTAGTAAAGCACATTATCCACTTCCCTTATATTTAATAAACACTATTGACCTGTTATTTGTATTTTATAAAAATATTTAAAATATTAATCTAATTCATAGTATAGAATGATATAACTGGGTAATGAGCTCTATATCTTCTTTATCTTATATGGTTTCTAGTAAGTGCCTTATCATTATTATGTCATTATTTTTTTCTCATTAGTATTACTTTATCACCTCTGATGTCTTACATACTCATAAAAAGCAATGGGGTATAAGATGCTGGATAGATAAGTGTATAGAAGTATTATAGTGAAGACAAGTTGAGGTGTACAGAAAATTCAGAAACCACCACATCATTAAAATAAAGGGGTAAAAACGGCTTTTTTAAAATGGTGACCATGACCCTTATAAGTTATGCTTATACAACTTGATCATAATTCTTATAAGAGTCATGACAAAGTCTAGTGCATACTTTACTAAGTATATGATCAACTATGAAAACAAAGTTTAATGTGCTTATATAAAGCTATGTGAAAAGTGGCACACTATTATTATGATCTATCATCTTCTCTAAAAATTTGGATCAAATAACATTTATGATAATAATAGCTAGTGTAAGTCAAGTTAACTTGCAGGAAGATAGTCATAAGATCTCATTTCAATCACTTCTGTTTAAATATATATAATATGTATATAACTGGTTCAGAAACTGGGCCAATAAAGTTCCATATGACTTTTATATGAAATTTCTTCCACAACGTAGCTCCAATTCTATTAACTTACATGAACATATAACCTTTGTAAGCCTGTCTTCTTCCTGGAGGCCAGGATGCATATGTAATTACTTTATTCAAGAAGGGAGACATAGTGGGTATTTAATTGGCACCCAATAGCACTTACTAATACTGACACAAAGATTTTTACTAAAATTGTTTTAGAGACTAGGAGAAGTTGCAGCAAGCGTACTGTCACCATTCAAATATAGATTTATACCCAGAAGGTCAATCTAGGACAACATCTATAATGTGGAAAATGTATGCCAGTCAAAATCTACTAGAGCATTGGTGTTCCTAGATCAACAAAAGACATATGACCTCAAATATTGGACCTACCTAAGAAAGTGCCTGCATACTTTTAAACCACCCACAATATTCATAAATGGGTCATGATTCACATAAAACAGCCACCATGTAAGTATGCGGCTCTGGTTTTATCACTGATTAAGTACATCCCCACAGAGGCCTAAAACAAGGCGACCCCCTCATCCTTTATTATACAAAATCATCCTAGATTATCTCCTCTGCGTAAAAAACTCATGCACAACTGAAGTGGTGGTGCAGGGACAGGCAGTAGTTAAATTGTTGGCATTTGATGACAATTTTGTGGTAGAATTATCTAATGATGAAGTTGCCCTCCTGCTGGAACTTACCATGAGTGAATACTCTTCAGTGAGCAATAATGGTATAAACAATACCAAAATTTTAAATCATTATACTTAGAAAATTAAAACAAACCGGACTATACCCTCCTCTTGCACACCTAGGCGCTCAGATAACAGAGCCCCCTCATTTTGCCATTTGCCTCTAAACCAACTACTGAACCTGTCTGACATTTTGGAGTATAAATTAAGGCAGGAGGGTATGCATACACAACAATAGAGAACAATTTATTAAGTAAGCTTGCAAGATGTATTACTTTCTCAAGGGTAAGAACATAGGCCTGACAGACTGTGTGACTATTGCCAACTCAATGATCTTATCCATATATGGTTCCCTGTATATGACATATCCTTATCAACCTAGTTTATTTTCTCAGTATATGCCTTGCTCCAGGGATGGCTCTGGCCAGGATCTGCCCCTTGTACGTCTGAAATTTCTATATGGCTCAAGACACAGCAGCAGTATAAGTCTTCTCAATTTTTAAGAGAAATCCCACCACATCCTAGAAAATTGGATTGCTCATGTCATAACACCTGATCTTCCCAATTTACAATAAGCCCATGCCTCCAGCTCTACTTTGCACAGGAAACTAGCCTATTTAATTACATAACCTCAATATTTTGTTTAAGTACCTTGCTATAAACCCTGATGCTATCAGGGCACATGGAACCCCAAAACACTAAAAACATCTGGTCCATGCCATCAAACAAGACAAATGGCACATCAAAGTTGTTGGTAAAATCCCTGGAAGGAAAAAGTCCAAGCTAAAATATTATTTAGAACACCATGGGCAAGTCTTCACCCAGGAGAGAATTCAGAGAAGCACTATGACTATAGCAAGGTTGGAATTCTTGATGCTTTAGACATCCTGTATGACTTTGCCATACAGAAAAAAATATATAGTATACATATCACCCTCTACTTTAACCCCACATAAGAGCTAACATGTATATATGTTTGAGGCGCACCTACCAGAATGCAAATTAATCTAATGCTGTACACACCACATGTGAAGTGTTGAGGAGATATGAAATACTACTCTACCTTCTAGAACTCTTCCCAAAATCTAAGGCAATATGGCGTAAATGTTATGGTTGGAAAATGACATCATAATGGGGACTAACGTTAGAGACAAAGCTGCATGTCAGGAGGCCAAGAAGGTGAAGTTGGCAGGCCTCCCTGACCTCAAGCATATCATAGACCAATGCTGGGTTAAAAGAATATTCCCAGGTTGATCCTATGGATGCAAGAGAAGTTTGGCCCTGTATGAGAGCAGGAGTGTTAAAACAAAATAGCTTTGCTATGGATAAAAATGATTTACTACAGTTTTTAGGTGAACAGAATCTTGAAACTCATTCAGTTTTCAAAACTTTCAGCTAGGGTCAGCCGCTCCTATGATCAATTACCCAAGTTCAGTCAATTACCAAGTATAGTGTATTGCCCAATGAAAGTGTGCACCTATTGGTGCACCTCAGCTTAGGCCCACTTCCTTTAATTGATCATTTTTCTAAATTTCCTTAAATTTCTCATATCAAGACAAATCTCTTCTGTTTTTTGACTTCCCTTACAATAAAACCCCTCATTTAGTACACCATTTTATATTTATGTTATCTTGGACAATCTTTTGTGCAGACCTCTTTGAGAAAGTCTCACACAACGTTAACAATTAATTTTAAGTATGCTAAATCTATCCTCACTTGCACCATTGGGCCGCCCAGGTTCCCTCCAACCTAGGGCGCCTATTCCTTACCACTCAGTGCACCATGTTGCTCCTGTTTGGTTATTCTCTCTAATGATAACCCTCCTCAATCTAAGTTATTATTGCTCAAGCACTCATTCTGGGCTCTTTTAACTTTTGTACTAATGACTAGTTCCCTGTAGTTAGCCCTGTGCACCGTGCACTATCACGCTGGGAACAGGAGATTTATAGACACTCTCCTTACAGTGAATTGATGCACTATTTAGACATAGAGGCACACAAGTCCTCTATTTAACATGCAACATTTTTCAATCCACCTAGAATCTCCAATTTTCAACTTTGCGCTGCACATGTATAGTGGCTAGTATACTAAAGACCATCCACACACTTAATCTTGATGCTTTCAGAGTACAATATCAACCTTAAATGTAGCAGTCAACAGATTCACTTATACCTGTTTGAACATTTCCAAAAATTCCTCTGGGTTTATAAAAATAAAGTGTAGAAGACTCATTAGATCACGGGTTTTACTATGGTTTATTTAAATTGACTCTTTAATCCATTCTTGTTCTATCATAATGTAGTAACCATACTGATAAGATATACCATGATCAATAACTTGGTGGTTCTGGCTGACAAGACTAGCTTGTCTACTCTGGTGTGTCAAATTATTTCATTTTTTTATACACTTTATATTTTATCTTTTGCTATCAAAAGTGTCCATCTCATGGTTGTACTTTCTCAAATAAATAAATAAATAAATATACACTAGTTCAGAATCAACTTAGGTCACTGAGCAATTGTACTGAAATATACCAATTTGTATATGATCAGTTGTATATTCTTAGTGTATTTGTGGCATACTAGGTGGTCATTATAAAGTAAGTTAATTTAACCCATCAAGGTCCTTTTTTGGCATCATATTATTTTACAATTACAGCTTAGACTCAGATTGCAAGATTTCATCTTGTTTTGACCAATAGTCATAAAAAAATTTAAACTCAGTTACTGTTAGCCTCTAAAAAGTATTTGTTTCCATATCTATGTCAAGTCTGGACTTTTTATCAACAAGGTACTTTCTTGATTTTATCATGTCTTATGCTAAGCTGATCATTTTATTAAAATATCATTTTTTACATGAACTGTTCTCTATTAGCATTATAATGCTGACTTGATTATTTATTTTTTAATTTATCCTTGTTTATAACTTTCATATCTTAATGTTTTTTCTGTAATGATAGCATCACTAATGTCTCTTTTATCTATTTCAGTCATTGCGATTATTATAATCTATCTAGATGGAATTATATATATTTATATAAAAGATGAAGGTCACTCCTATTTATATTATAGTTTATCAATTCTACCATTGGTCAATTTAGATTTCTTAATAACTATTAGTTTGAAATGACTATATATTATATATGTATAGCAAAGTAAAAGAACTATCAGCTAGTTTTTATCTGATTGTTTTGATAAATTATTAAATCCATTAATAATCTGTATACATTAATCAATTAGTCATGAATAATCATAATATAATTCCGGTTGCTACAAATATATTACATTCCCACACTAAAACAAATTATTATAAATTAGTGTCATGCGGGAGAGGTGATCCGTCTAACTTAGTTGCCCCAACAAATTGCTTCTTGTTTTGTAATGTGGGTTTTAGTCTTATAACAGCGTAAAAGAAAGGCCTAAGAAACTTATATATTATAGTATACACCTAGAGAGTTATAGAATATGTAAAGTTGTAAACCTCAATAACTAAAGTTAAGCTAAGTGTCAAAGTAAAACCATATCCATGCATTCCCATCTTATCAACTAACTGTGTAGGAAGGCTTTTCACCCAAAAGAAATTATATCTTGACCTTGCTTCTCTTTCCCATTTTACATAGCAAAACGTCCCAAGAAAAATCAGCTATAAGCATTACTATATATAACATTGACTAGCTTATTCCATTATAACTTACTAACAATCTAATAAAAGAAAGAGATATGCTCTAAAAAGTATTACTTAGTTTAATAAAAAATATTTTTATAGAGTGTAGTTTAGATATCTAATTTGATGTTTTAAATAACCATAATCAATGTTTTTTCTTCAATTTATAATTTATATTAGCTAGAATTGTATTTTATTTACATTTATTTCTAACCTTTAACTTTGCCTTGGTTTAAAGCCATCTATTCCTTAAGCCATATCTACTAATCTATATGATATCTTTTTCAAATTAGTCTAATAATATATGCGGAACTATTGATAATATAGGATGTTATAATCCTTTACTTTTTATAATATGGAAATAATACCCTATATATATTTCTTAATTTATTATCTATCTTTCTTAGTATTAAGGGCATATTATATAATGATTTATGATTTCAAACATGGCATCTATTATAAAGTTATAGTATACACAAGAGTCTTTCTAAGATAATTAAACTGAAATCTTATTTGTTGTCTATCCAATACTGAATTTTATAATATACTTTGCATATAAACTAAGTAAAACTGGATTAATATCAAGTTACTTACATATGATTGGATTACACTTCCATGGTAAACTTAAGTGCTCTATTATACTACCTTTTCTATGCTAAATTGTGATAGACATAGATTACTGGCCATAAATTAATATAACAAAAAGACGAGGTTCTATAAGGGTGTGCTACAGTAAATTTGAAGGGTTAGCAAGCTTTAGCCAAAGTAAATTAAAACTACGATAGATAAAATTAAAATGGTATGTGATACTATCTAGTAGGATCAATTGACTATAATCTGCCTATCGTTTATTTTTTAGCACTAGGTGGTCCCAACCTAAAGGGGGGATACACCGATCTCTGCCTATCGTTTATTCTTATGACAATATATATGCAGTGTCACCTGACCCAACGATCCAACTATAATAGCTATTCTATTATGCTAATCATAGTCATATAGTTGCTTAACCTCGGATTATTAAGCTATATAAATAAACCTCAAGAAGGATCTACATTTGTTAGTGGTAATCTCAGAATCTACTGAACTGGGTTCAATATAACTTTGCAGGTTCATAGCAGTGTGATATTGAATCGTTATCTATCAAAGTTAAAAACAAAATCAGATATCCTTACTTTGAAAGAACATGACCGATGATCAAACCATTTTACAGTTTAACTTATTTTGATACTTGCTATGAATATCCTTCAACCTATCAGAGGGTAAGCATAATAAAATACCAGATATTCATTATTTATTGACAGTTTAAACCTTTATAATTTTTGGTTCTTTGCCAAATGTAAGTTCCTGATTACAGCAGGTACCTAACGAGGTTTTTCAATTTATTTAGTAATAATAGGTTGGAAAGAACAAAAGTTATTGTAAAAAATCATTTTTAAACCTGTAGGCTCGCACACAATTACTTCATCGAGAAATATATGAAGAGTACCTATGATATAGTATCTATATCCTTTTTATCTAATTTTACATCATTGGTAAGTAATTTTTATCATCTACAATATAAAACCTAAAAATAGTCATTTATATCTGGTAAATTACAAACCTATACAATGCTAGATAAATTGGCTTGCATATAAATGAGATCCTATAGGTATATAAAGATATTTAAATGAGTAGTTTAAAGCCTACTTCAGAATTAGTACTTCAAAAGATAGAATTTTAAATATAAATAGCATCCTCTTATGAGTTCAAAGCTAAACTATGTTGTAAATTAAATGAAGGATGTATTTTTTTCTTTTTAAAAAATTCAGCAGTAGTCGGAACCACCCTGCATGACAACCACCCAAATCTTCCTTTTAAACTCCATATCATCAATTAATCAATAATAAGAGGGAATGGAAGAAATTGTATTCGTCCTAGCAAGAACAGGTTTTGAACCTGTTACAGCATTTACCCCACCTTAGCTTGTGGTTACAGGTGTGTGCAACTGCACCTGGTTAAATGAAGAATGTATGGTTAATGCATGACGGCTCCCCCTTTTGGGTTGGGCACCACTAGTGCTAAAAAAGAATGTATGGTTAAACTATAAAAATTAAATAACCTTTTTCAAAGTCGGTTAAAAATTAAACGAGGCGGGTCGACCTTGGGACAAATATACCGCACCGAGTTTTTTAGCCTGTACTGGTTGTATGGTTAAACTATACGCTACCTTTTAACACTGATGATATTAGAACAAACTTTTATTTTACCTTCAACTATTTATAAAAAGTGTGTAAAGATATAATCTGGTTTTGATGAAATTTAAATAAAGGTCTAAACTTACTGTTAGATCAAAGCAATGTCACCAGTCATAACTGAAAACTATATGTTAGTTAAAATAAAGTCCAACTTGAAAGCGTGGGACAAGTTTATATAAAGGGCTATGGAAAAGGTCGCTATTTGGGCTTTTTTCCAAGGAGGCGGTCACGAGCAAAAGTTCGAAGCTCATTGTTGAGAAAAAGGACAAGGATTGGGTTAATCGTTATTGATAAAACGATGCCAATGGAGGCGAGGATATAGAGGAGGATTGGGCGAGGATGGGTTGATTTGAATAAACCCCAAATGGAGGAAACGAGTTGAGGGCAGAAGCACATATGATAGAGGAAGAGAAAGAGGATGGCGCGCAGGCTCAAGCGGCGACTGGAAAAGTTTTCATTGAGGCAATCAACTGACATGCACCTTGCGAAGATGGCAATATAACAGAAACTCATAACTATAACTGGCAGTATGAAATAGATATTAATCCCATATCTGTAAACTCTTATGTTTTGAGCATTGCTAGGCACACAGTGAGTAAAGGTAGCATTGATGACTAGCCCTCCGTTCCATACAGTCCCTGATAGCAAAAACACTAAAATAACACACTCGAGTATAAGGATGAAACCAGCTGAATAGAAATGAAGATGCTTCTGCTTACAAACAATCAAATATCTTTCTACTGCAAGGCTAGCTACCAGCATACCACTCATTCCAAATAAAAGTATTGATACGAATCCTGACCCTGAACAGAAACCACCAACTTCAAACATCTGCTCTCCACCCCAGATAACCCGTGCACCTACCAAGAATATGCCCATCATCCCAGATAGAAGGTCTATAATTGTAATCAACAGGACCAATAGCATGCTTAGACGCCTGCAATTGCTGCCATGCTGCCAAAGATGGTACAGAACATAAAGCAAAGGCAGGTTAAGACTTATCCCCATTATACTAATTAAGCCCAGCATCCATCCAGTTGTATTAGATATGGTCTTGTCATACTTGTAACCAAATGCATCCATTTAAAGTATTTAGAAGACTCTTTGCTACTGTGTTAAATCAATTGAACTCTGAAACGTATTATAGTTTCCTTAAAATCAATTTATCCATCTCCAACCACACTTGCATCAAGTACTTTTCCTCTTGCTTATCCTTAACCCTACTGAATAAATTTCTTAGACCAATCAGCCATTTGATAACCAACTAGAGATAACTTATTCTAAAACTCAAATTCAGTGTTACCTAGCAATTCGATTTGATTGGTTATTCTTTGGCACTTTAATGGAATAGCTGCAAGTCTTAATTCCAATCAACTATTAATCCCAGATTTGATATTGCAAGGCTGATGCTTTTTAAAATTAACCTGCGCGGCTTGGAACTTTTTAACCAACTTTGGAAAAGGTTCTCAATTTGGCCTGTATATATTTTTCATTTTTTCACCATTTATTCATATATAACTCTGAAACTACCGGACCAATTTAGATAATCTTTTCCAAAAATGGAGGATGCTCCAACTTAGCTCCAATTTTACTTTAGTAATTATTGGTCCAGTATCTGACTATTAATTTAGTAAGTACTAGCAGTGAAGCTACAGCTTTGCTTGCAGTAAAATATATATACTTTAGTTTATCTTTCAATATGCTATTTCTTTATTGAGCTTGATATAACCTAATTTTTTTTATATTTTATTCGAGGTGGGCCGACCTGGGGACGATACCGCACCGATTAGGGAAGTGAAGAAAATGGGAAAGGAGGATAAAACCCGGAAAACCTCCATGCGCGGCGTATGATAGGCCAGGAACTCCATGGACCGCCTTTGCTATTCGCTATCTCGGTTCGGGGCATTGATGCACAAAACCAACACAGTCAAAATCATCCCCTACCCAAAGTCCATTACCGGGATCAAACTCGGGAGGCAGTGGTAGAGGGTCCATAGATATAACCTAATTTTTATATATTTAATTTGATTATTTATATTACTCTAAAACTTATTCTTATATAAATAAATTATACTAATATTTTTATACTTAATATCTAAATTTATTATCTTATATATATAACTTTTTTACTATAATCCCTATTTTTTAAAACCTTATCAAAAGTTAAATAAAAGTATCTTTATAATATTTATACTTTAAAAGTATTTGAGGGGTTGAACCATCTAGTACTAAAAAAAGTATTTGAGGGGTTGACCTTGGGACAAATATACCACACCAAGGTTTTTTTCTAGCCAGTACAGGTTTTGAACTTGTATTGAACAAAACCTGCACTAGGGTGGAAGCAGTTTTACCTGCCAGGCTAACCACTCATTTATTTATACTTTTTATAGTAATATTTCCTATACCTAAAAAGTTTTCTTCACACCTATACCAAAGTTGTATATTAATCTGATAAAGTCAATGCTTTTTATAATCAAGACATCTAAATCTTAAACCCCTTTCTTTACCATTACATATAAGTATATAATCATCTCATGGTATCAATCAGACTATAAATAATTATTGCTATATATTATATAAAACACTCTTTTACCCTTACCTAAAACTACTAAAAACTTAGCTGAATTAATAGTATACACCTATACTTTAAATAATATGGCTATCTGATTATTTAAGAATATATAAATTTTAATTAATTTAGTATAGCTTTTATATTGGTAGATAACTATTGATGAGTTTAGGAACTAAACTTATCAACTTGCCTAAATAGCTACTAAACTGTATAGCAAAACCAATTGATCTATTAGATCAACCAAAAACCACTTGGCCAAAACTAAAATGAATATAACAGATCAACTATCACCAGCCACAGGATCAAAACTATCTCAAACCATCGAATCAACTAAAACCCACCAACCACCTGACTAAAACCAATTAAATCTATCAAATCAACTGATTACTAACCAATTATATTCAACTTCCAATGAATCAACTGAACAGCAGCTGATCCATGATCCAGAACTGATACAGAAATAATATAAAGTTACAATTTAACAAATCATTTTATTAAAACTGATCTGAAATCTGAAGTGTGAAGATTTAACTTAATAGCATCTGATCTGCAATCCAAAGTCAGATACAAATATGAAATAAAAATAGGGTCCAGCAAATCACAATGTTGATAAATCAGTACATCTGTTATATATAGATAAGTGGAGTAAACCAGTATTACTCAGGTTTATTTTTAAGCTCACAATGATATACCCTATAGGCTATACCATACTATTCTCGAGTCATTCGGACTACCAGCTTTGCTGTTATCCTTGTGGCTAGTGAACTGGTTATCTTAAAATTTACTTATAATCTACTTAAAACTCAAATTAGTTTTTATTTAGATTTGGGTGAGGAATTTGGTGAATTATTCAATAATATTCACCAATTCTCACCCACTTGTCTAAATAGATTGAACTTATCAGACTCAATTTAGTTTTGGGTGAGCAATTTGGTGAATTATTATATAATCACCAATTCTCACCCACTTGTCCAGATAGATTGAACCTTTTAGACTTGAAGGTTTTCAGATGTCAGTCAGTATGTGAATATGATTTTATTTTTATTTGAGGTGGGCTGACCTGGGGATGATACTGCACCAATTAAGGGATCAAAGGAATGGGAAAGGAGGATAAAACCTGGAAAACCTCTATATGTGGTATATGATAGGCTAGGAACTCCATGGACTACCTTGCTATTTACTATCTCAGTTTGGGGTATTGGTGCACAATGCCAACACTGTCATAATTAACCCCTACCCAAAGTCTATTACTGGGCTTAAACTCAGGAGGCAGTGGTAGAGGGTCCATATTCTACCACTGGGGTATCCTCCCCTTAAATGTGTTTTAAGTAAAATATTAAAATAGACCGGAAATGATGGATTTCAATGTGAGAAATGTTCATTGCTGGATAAATTTAATTCCGATATTGGTGAAGCGATAGCTTTGAAGCAACTGTGACAGATGTATGTACTATGGCTAGGGGTATATTCAAAATCAAGGCAAAAATGAGATCATAGCAGGATGAGCTTAGAACTTTAGATGGCCATCATTTTTGATAATTTGATTAATAAAATCAACAAAATTTGATAAAATGAAGTATTTTAGAAGGCAAACAGTAAATTTAGTATAGATTGAACAATAAAATCAACTAAAAATAATAAAATGAATTATTGTAGATGGTGATCAATATTCTAGCATAGATTGACCAATAAAATCAAAAAAATATAAAAATGAATTGTTAGTATATTTATTTATGAGGTACTATAAATAATATATATAAAATAGCTTTTATTTTTATATAGAAATAGTGAGGTTCAAAAACAATATATAGAGATAGTGATTTTGTAAATTAAAATTAGGAAAAAGAACCACGTTTAAAAATGCACTATTTTTTAGGAAAAAAACTATTTTCAAAAAAAATAGGAAGAAAGAACCTCCATTAAAGAAGTAAAAAAGTATAAATAATTGAGAAATTATGAATACTCTATAAAACCCATTTTGATATTGGTGCCATACTTTAAACTGATACATAATAGGTATTTCTAATATATATACTCAGCACTGTATATTCTAGGTTTCTTATAATTTATACTTAGACCCAATCCAATATAAGCTTTAATTTATATTAATGAGAAAAATTCTATTAGTCAGGTTGGAAGATGGCACCATTTGAAAAAAAGGTTTTATTAAGTATTTATAATCTTTTAATTAATTTATCCATTTTAGAGCCTTTTTTAAAAGAGTTTCTTTTTCCCAATTTTTTTGGTAAGTTTGTTAGTGGCTATGTTGAGTTTGTCAGATTGAGGGTTTTTGGTTGCAATTAGCCCAGCGTTGCCCATGTTTAAAATAGAATTTAATTGACAATTATATTCAATTATTTTAGCTTTTATATTGGTAGATAGCAGTCAAAAATTAGAAAGTTATTTAATTTGTAAAATCAATTGGGATTCACCAAATCATTAATCAAAACCATTAAAACTATTGAATTAACAAAATAGCACCATACTTAGCTAAAACAATGCCAATTCTCATTTAGATTATATATATACTTATCTAAATAACTTTTTTATCTTATGATTGAGAAAAAAATAAGGTTCTCCTATTGCATAGCCTATTTAGGTAGGTTTTGTTGAAGTTGGTTTAGTAGTTTATAAGGAGAAGTGAAAAGAAATATACATACATACAAATAAACTTTTATTTTTATTATGATGCTAGTAAATGATGCAATTTTTAAATCTTTATTCAACCATTTTAGCACTTTTTGGTTTGATAAGTATAAAAAGATGGTTGCTAGAACTTGCTTTGGAATTAGATTTATTCAAGGTAATTCATTACTATCAATTCTATATTTAAAACCCATTTAGGAAATTGATTATCTAAAATCACCTTTATAAAATCTATAAATAGCAGGAACTTCCCCACATGGCACCACCCCAATATTCCTTTTTTTATTGAACCTCAAAAAATTAAATTTTATAAAAGAAAAAGATAAATGATGAGGGAGAAAGCAATGTTTATCCTACCAGAACAGGTTTTAAATATGCAATGGCTTTAGTACCCTATTTTAGCTTGTGGATACATATTTTTAGGCTCTATATATTTAACTGATTTTAGTAACAAAACCCTTGATAATAGGGGAAGGATGAAGTAGGGTGTTATCCAAGCTAAAAAGACTAAAAAGAGGTGCCACTAATCATGTAGCACTGTCAACCAATCCTGAGCAGCAATCACCTAAGTTAGCCACAGTTATAGCTTTTGTGGGCTTATAGGCCATGCAATCTTTAGTCATTTTGCTGCCTCATCTTGTTGGATGATCACTAATGGCGTAAAAGCCAGTTGTAAGGCTTATTGACCTTGGAATAAAGCACAGGAACTTTTGAGTCCTCATGAACTGATAGAGAGTGTTCATATTGTTCTTAGTATCAAACCCTTATAATGGGAGGTGCTCTTGGATCAAATGCTTAGCTATGATAACTGATTAAGATGCCTAGAGATTCTTTGTAATAAATGATTTTAGATGGACTGGCTAGTTCTTTAGATTTTTAGAACAGGTTCTAAGATAGGTTATGTGATGAGAGTGTCTCTAATTCTTTAAATTAACTATCAATAAATCCATGTAAACACACCCTGTACAGTGCCTGAATATTCATCACTTACAAAGTAAACCAAAATACCATCATAAGGAGTTATATCATGAGGCCAGCAAAAGGTAACATAGGTTAGATAAACATATATAAAAATTCTTTACTGTAAGTAATAGAGATGCCTAACAGAGAGCTTGGTCAGTGAAAAACTATCTTTAAAAGATTGGGCAATAGCATGAATTAATTTGGTGGGGCATGAAATCAACTTTAGCAATAAAACTATACTACCATTCATGATAGCTCTATGCCTTAAGTATGTATGAAACTGAGTTTTGACACCAGCTTGCATTTTACCTTTTTTGGTAATATTAAACTTAGTAAACAAGTCTAATCTCCATTTTTAACAGAAATGTAATAAAATATCCTCACTGAAAAAATTATTGTTTGTTTTTAAGACTGTTGATGGAAATTTCTGAACCTCATCAATGATACTTGTAGATCAACCTGGGCCTGCTTGTCTTTGACTCAGAATTCATCTACATGTATCTGAGATCAGGGAGGGTGGCCAACTTGACCCCTTTGGCCTTGCTCATTCCTCCTTGTCCTTTCATTCCACTTCAAAAATCTTATCATGGGATATGACATTACCTTCCAGTTTCTGTAGCTCCAACTCACCTCTAGGGACTTTAGACGGAGAGTATTTCTTATTCTCTGGGGGTAACTTCACTGCTGCAATGATGGAGGTGGATTTGGGACCTGTGGCATCAGAAAAGCCTTGATGGAACATATCAATCAGGTCTTGTGCATGGAAACAATCTTGGTCAGGAAACCAGCTGTTTTTCACCATTTCAAAACCTTTCTAAGATATGAGATACACAAGTACTCTTATTAACAGATGGGAGATCACAATATCCTCTACTTCCCACTCTGGCACCCCATCTACAATATAATTCAGGGTCTCAGGGGGAGAACTATCAAATGATGTCAGTTTAATCTAATGAAAAATTGTAAAGATTTGGAACTTTGGCGGCATATCCAGCTGGTAGAAGTGATGATAACATTTCTAATGATTGGTAAGGTCCTATTCTCTTTAGCCTTAACTTTTTGCATGGCTGCTTAATAGGGATATTCTTGGCATCAAGCATCACCATATCTCCCACCTTATGTTCAGGACCTACCTTCCTCTTACCATCAGCATTCCCCTTGTAAACCTTCATAGCAGCCACCAAGTTTGTGTTTATCCCTGGTGTACTTTTCTGATGAACTTGGCATAGTCCATCGCCGCTTCCACCTTGGAACCACACCAGGCTTCTGTATTGAATTCTGAATTATAGCTATAATTTTTAAAGAAAGGAGAACACCCTGTAGAGGAATGCTGGGCGTTATTGTAACTTAATTGTGTAAAGGGCAGATTCAAAGCCATATATGAATTACAGAAACCATGTAACACTGCAGAAGAGGTTCCAAAAGTTGGTTCAATCATTCTGTCTGTCCATCTGATTGTGGGGAAAGGCAGTAGAGCAGCACAAATGAATTCTAAGATTTTGCATAGCTTTTTCCAATATATGGACGTGAAATGAGGCCTGAAATCACTGATAATATTCTTAGGTATACCATGGGTAGAAAATTCTTGGAAGACAAACAACTTAGTCATTTGGACCGCCATTACTATGGAGTGGCATGGGATAAAATGGACAAACTCAATAAATGGTACACCACCATAATGGCATTATACTCCTCAGATAAGGGTAACTCCAAAATAAAATCAACTCATAGGGAAGACCAAAGCCTCTCTGCTTTCTGAACGGGCACCAATAGGCTAGCAAAGGGTTGAAAATTTGGTTTCATCTTTTTTGCAAACAATGCACTCTTTGGTATGACGTGCAACCTATAATTTTACTTCCAGTTATAAGTGCAACAGACAAGCTCCAGGGTTTTTGCCTTCCCAGGATGGCCTACAGTTATTCCACCATGATGCTTCTTGATTATTTTCTGGAAAAGTGGCCTGGAAAGGACCCATATGTCAGGGACTGGTGTACTACTGACCTGGTTGGGGGTAGCTAACCATGAGTTAGCATAACCAAGGGGTTTAGCCCAGTATGACAAGAACACTAGAGGTGTCCAGGTATAAGTAATGGTGGGTAATCTGATATTGGAGTTGCTTAAAGACATGACTTTAAAAGGAGAAAGTTGAAAGGGAGAGTCTTGTAGGCTGGGGTGGTAGATCAGTAATGATAACACTTAAGTAAATAAACTTAATAGTGTTTGCAATATAAATATAATTTTATTGACCGCAAAGATTAACCAAATGAATGCCTTGGTTTTATATACCATTCAACTTCCTGGAATTACTTAAGCTTGATTCATTTTAAACAGTGCACTATTCTTCTCTGGAGCTTATGGGATTGCAACTTGCATGTGATTTTGAAAGGCAGTGGGAATCGTCTCAGTCTCATCATAAATTTGTTCTGGTGCGATTAATTGACTGAATACTATTGCAAATGAAGTAATTTAAACAATAAATTGAATATTTTCACTACAATCATTAATTTGATATGCAATTATACAATCTAACTTCATCACATATCATATTGATCTGACTGACAATATCTATAATCTCAGGAATTTCACTAATGTCAGGATTTACCCTGACGCCATAAGCGTTTCTGTTACAATACCATATTGTCTTTCACATGATACACCTTTAAGTCATCCTGGTTCAAGTTGCACTTGGAAAGGATTATGCTATACTCTTAGGACACAGGTTGAGATAAAACAACTCTTCTAAGCATACTATACTCCTCCAGGTTCTCCAAGGAAGCAAAACCTGGGACAACACTAACTGCATAAGGCTTACTAGACATAATATTACCTGATGGATCATCAAATGAATGTTATGAAGTTCCACCTTCATGGGATCAGGTGCTAAGGCAGGATTGCGACTTGAGGCATCATATAGACTATTCTCCTTGATTTTTGTGGATTTATGAGAACACAAACAGTGCTAGGGACTCATTTCAATAAATTTGTCATGGGTTAAGACATAAGGGGAACAGTAGTACAACAACACTCAATGGTCACTACACACCTGGATTGGCTGGAAAGAACCATGAAGATGATGGCTCCAATAAGTTACTGCTTCCACCACCACCAAAAATTACTTGTCATAAAAATCATAAATAACTCAAGCATGGACATCTTTTGGAAATATCAAATAGGATGCTCAACTCTGTCCTGGCCACTTGGAGCAAAGCAGCAGCAATATCAAAATGGGAAGTGAACTCACCACTATAAACTCCTTGTCAAGGCCCACGTGATGAAGTACCAATGCGAATAGCAAAATGCACTTCAAGGCCTAGAAGGCATCCACCATTGCAGATGACCACTGAAGAATTTTAGATCCACTGGTCTTATACAAAGGTGCTGCAACCTCTGAAAGATTTGGCGTAAACTTCTTCAGAAAAGTTCATGTTCCTAAAGATATTCTCAATAAATTAACTGAGATTGACTTGAGCTAATCACAATTTACTTTAATCTTGTCTGGAGTGATCATATGGCCTTTATCAAAAATAATGTTGCCAAGAAGATGACCTGGAACTTACAAAATTCAAACTTAATCACTTTTAGCATCAAATTTGCTGTGATCAAATGCTCAACCACAATCTTTATGTGAAACTTATGTAATTCTTAATCTGAGCAGAAAACCAAGATGTCATCCATATAGGCCACAGCGCATACACCAAACAACTCTAATAATGCCACATCAATATGATGTTGAAAACTGCTGGCGCCTTTCTAAGCTTAAAAGTCATGACCCAAAATTGGAATTTTACTTTTTGGTTGAAATGTAGTTGTAATGAAATGATTTGTCCCATAGATTTTTATGAGGAACATATATAGCTTACCCCAGAGTGATACAAATTTCATAATCTAGTCAGTCTGAATGATTTAAACAATTAGTTATTTTTTGCATGGTTGGGTTTTCAATTCAGTGCATTTGAGGTTGGCAAACGCGCTAGAGGAAATTTTAAATGACAATTGTTTAAACTTCTATATATAGTATAATTTAAGCTCTTTTTCATTTTGTTTCCTTATTTCAAGGTGGTATTGATAGTTTGATCCTCATTCTGGAATTCTAACCCTTTCAACACCAAGATTAAAGTGAAAGTTTAGAACTAACATATTTTAAGTTTATTTTTTTAAATTTTGCTTTGGACCTTGAGTGACGCTCTCAATGTAATAATTAACTTATTGGAGCTTCACTTTCACTTCAGCCATGTATCCAAAATTCCCTATTGTAACCAAGTGGTTCAAAGAGGCTGGACTAAATTCACACCTTAGCCTGCTGCACAAGCCATGTGCCAGAGCCCTTATAACCCAGATTGATTTAGTAGACTGAGCCCTGGTGACCCCAGGTAGCAGAGGCCAGATTGGCTTCAGTTATTGATCCAGAGTCTGGTGGTGAGGATGAGACGTGGAGTTTGGTGGATTCCATCAGTGGTATAAGATGATTGGACTGGTTCACCACTATACCTCAGCTGCTTGGGCTGAACAACGGATATAATCAATTTTAGAATTAGGTCATATACACGTTACCCTTATTATATGGAGGTAACTCTCTAATTTAGGGTTGTATTGATGGTTGATGGAAACTTGTGATTACATATGTTACATAAGAGATCCATTCCTACCCATCCTTATTTGAAGTTGGTTATAAGCGTTTGAAGAATACAGCTTGGAAAAGACAATAGCCTCATATACATAGCGGGTAATCTGTGCCTCCATAGAAATGTGATTCAGATCAGGGATTGTGACTATATTCAAGTTATCATAATCTATTCTTGGTCGTAGAGTACCATATGTCTTTTCAACAAAGAGTAGTTGAGAGCATACTGGAGAGGTACGCTGAAAGATGGCTTCTTTTTTAAGTTGCTCTGTAACCCAAACATCTAACGCTGCTTCTCCCTACAGATTAATAGAGTAAATGGGTGAGCATTGGCAAAAAAGGTCAATTTTGAGTTTAAATTACAATAAAACTCTGAATGATCAGGAAAGGCATTTTCTGAAGACGCAACTAATGAATAATACAACTTATCCAAACATGCCATAGAGGATATTCTAAAGTAGGCTTAATCAGAGGTGTAAGACTAAGCTTGTGTATATTGGGACACTGCAGAAAGTCGTTCAGAGTACTAACGCCAGACAAGGAAATTATTAACTCCTGAACACTCTCCATGGACAAAATCAAGGTATTGGTCTTTAATTGGTCTTAATATTAAAAATAATCTCTACCACTCTAAACCCAAGATAATTAGTTACATCAGGTTTTTGACTGCCAATAAGTGATCATACAAGTGGTACATACTAACTTAATAAACAACCAGGACTGATTATTAGCTTGGGAATACCCTGAGAAGCACCTGCCCTATCCATGCCATCTGCTAAGTAGCATAAATCAAGGTAATTGGCTAAGTCAAGATTAGAAAAGTTCTCAGAGGCACTGGTTTTTACCAAAATAACTGTCCTAAGTTTACCTGAATTTGACAAAAAAGTAACAGGAAGCAAAAAATACCCAAAGTATTACTTATTTGATGTAGAAAATGCCACTAAGCCCACGGTGGAATCCATTTTAGGCCTATAAAGCCTCCAGGATGGGTTTTCTCACTAAAAAGGGAGTGTAATAGTTTTTCACTCTTATGAATGTTTGGACATACATAACAGCATCTTCTACAATAGCATAACTATTGCCATACACTTTTATTAAAGCTTATAACCTTTCCCAAGTACGGTAAATCATGTCAAGGTCAGTTGAGGATTCACAGGGGTGGTCCCATATATGGAATTGGTCCTTAAACAGCCCCACCAGATAGAAACATACATTTGTATATATAATTTTCGTTAAAATTGCATTTTCTGGTTGCAAAAGCACCATCTTCACTTTAATCACAAATTATTGTCATTTCTCACCGTTAAAGTGAGAGTCCCTTCCATTGATGGTTCCCATCAATCTGTAAAATGAAATTTCAGAATGGGATAGTTATCAGATGTAATATTTATAAAATAGTGGGATAGACCCCTGCTATCTCTTGAGTTTTCCCAAGAGCAAAAATGTAGCAATAGAAGATGCCGCAATTTTTCTACAGATAATTAGGCCTTCTAAGGGTGGTATTTATATGGGCGGGAACTTGTGAAACGTCATTGGCTATATGGTTGAAACAAATTTTTTTTAACTTTGGGGATAGACCCCTACCAACTCTTAAGTTTTCCCTTAAGTTCATAAGCCTAATGATGGAAAGAAATGCTATTTTCAAAGAAGAATCTGACTTTTTTGTGATTGGTATCAATAGGAGTGTCTGAAGGGTGAAACCCTAGCAGCTAAATTAACTGAAAATTAATTGAACATTTTACTAGAACCCCTAAACCTTAAGATCTCCCAAGAAAGAAGTTATAGAAGCAAAAGAGGCCTACATTTCCAAAGTAGAATGTGTGATTCCAAGGCTGGTAATTATAGGAGCCTCTTCTGGTGAAACATTTATTGCCAAACCCTGGCCCCCTTGGTTGGGGTGAGAAAAATATCAATAAGAGCACCAATTGCATGTTCAGAAATGGCACGTGGAGCCTTCTATAACTGAGGGTGCATTTACTAAAAGCATACAGTTTTTAGGCAAATGATGTTCTGATAACATCAAGCCAAATTAAGGCCTGGATCAGACCACAAGATTTATATAAATAGGATCACCACAAGTGTCTCAATTTACTTGGCTCTAAGAGACCATGGAAGGTTGGAAGGAAGTTAACAATGGTGGACCAGCACCAGAAGGCGTTATAAACCTTTTATTACCTTTTAAAGCCCCTGAACAGTTTACAAAAACTACATATATACAGTACAAAGCTCTGGATGAAAACTGAAGTAGCAACTCAACACCAAGATAGGGTGAGCGAGGGCTTCCTATATTGATTTAAAAAAAAGCTTTAGAAGGAATAGAAGACCATGCAGCAGGACTTCAAAGAGTCCAAAACCCCTCAAGTACATGTGGAAGGGCAGGCACCCTTCTGTGGGCAGTAAAAAAATGCCAGATGGGAAATGCCAAAATGGATGTTAATACATGGTAGAAGAATCAGAACCACTATCACAGCCAACACAATCTATCTATACTATAATAAAACCTTACACATAATAAATTCCACAAGTATATTAAGATGGTTGGTTGTCTAATATGAGGATGGTGTTCTTAAACCTTTAAGTAAAAACAATTTGAAAATCCATGTAAATGAACCTGGTACAGTGCCCACATCTTCATTGCTTTGGAAAGTGAATCCAGAATACTGTCATAAGGAGGTATACCACTAGCCAATAAAAGGTAATATAGGGTAGATATATATTTATAACTTTTGTTGTAAGTGTGAAAGATGATCAACAGAGAGATTGGTCAGAGAAACACTATCTCTAGAAAAAAATGGGAAATGACCTAAATTAATTTGCTGGGGCGTAAAATTGATTTTAGACAATAAAACAATACTACCATACATGATAGTTTCACCCCTTAAGTATGTATGAACTCAAATTTTTGACACCAGCTGGTTTTTACCATTTTTGGTAATACAAACTTAGTATGCGTCTAAGCCCCATTTGTAACACAAATGTAATGACCCATCCTCATTTAAATGTAACTGTTATCTTTAGGACTGTTGATGTAGCATTCTGGACCTCATCACATGATTAAAGGAGATTAACCTGGGCTTGCTTTTCCTTGACCCAGAGCTCATCCACATTGTATTTGAGGTCAGGGAGGGCGGCCAACTTAACCCCTTTGGCATTTTTCATTCCCTCCTTGTCATTTTGATCCATTCCAAAAATCATGTCATGGGACATAAAAGGTTATCTGGGGATTGTTTGTGGGACAGAGTAACCATATTAGTAATTAGTATTTTTAAATGTGGTGCATTTGGAATACTGATATCTGATTTTGTTTTAGCGCACACCAGGAAACCTCTAAAAGGGTAATCCAGGTCACAGTTCTTGTCCACTTAATCACCTGATGGAATATCCACCACATTGTAGAGCATTTTTTGGAGGAAGCTAAACTGTTATTAATGACCACAATTAAATCTCTCAAGTTTTAGTTGATGTCATGGTTTTCCTCTGCACAGTCATTAGTAAGCATAGCCTTATCAAAGAGTTTAGTGACGGTTTTGCAGGATGATAGCCTATTTTAATTAGAAATTTCAGATATATATAGTAATCATTTCATTAGAAAAATTGTTCTAACAAGATTCACTCTTCCAATGTAATTGTGTCAAGATTCTGATATGACTGGACGATAAGCCCTAAGCCATTATGGCAGAATGGGTAAAAATTGTCAAAACTGAGCTGTATATAATACTAATGTGATCACCTTGACATAAGGAAAAAGATGATACCAAACCTTGAACAAATATTTATTGGATCACCTCCAAATTATGCAATGTCAACATACAACAAATAATTGGGAAATCACCTCAAACTAAGGCGATTGTGAATTTAATGAGTAGTAGCCACCGCCATAACCAATGAAGATATGATGGAAAAGGAATAGTCTAAGCAAAAAGGTTGGTATTGACTATGGTCACTAATATATAAGTGAAATGAGAAGATTGAAACAGGAGGTTGTTCTTAGTAGAAGAGAGCTAGCAGACCAAGGAGGATCCGCTGAAAATATTCATTTTAATAAAGAAGTCATTAGGGCGATCGCTTCATAATTATTGAAATCTATTATGTTGTTTTAAGAATGACAATCTTCATATCATCAGTCCTATTGCTCAGAGGGCGTAACCTTGTTCAGAAACCCATTAGCGTATCTCTGAGATTCCGCCATACTTATAAGAGTGGTGCTCACTATAGGGTGCCAATGATCAATCACAAAGAAAAATAATTCTCCAGTTGCTAGCCATGTTGCATAAAGATGGCTTTGACAGGGGAAATTCACAACATGCTACACCAGTCAAATATGCGGAACTCAAACTTGCCTTGGACGCTGTTTTCAAAAGGATGAGCTTCTTCAGGAAGTTTGTAGTGATAAGCTGCCTCCATCAATTGCAATGGTAATATTTATGGGTTCTTTAAGTAATTCAAGTTTGCAACAGAAGGAGCCTCATATTGGCAGAAAGAAAAACTGCTAATATCCACCTTTGATGTTGGAAGTGCCAATTAAGTCACCTGTTATCTTCCAAACAGTTCCATTAAATACCAAAAAGTGAAGGATACTGTGCTGCAGTTGTTTGGGGATACCGCAAAGATGTCACAATGGAAGGCTGAGTTCTTAACCATCAGTTCCAGTGTAATGAGACCCTCACTGCATTTGCTGATCAATTTACAGTGGAAGCTCATGTGTTAATTAGGGCAGGGAATTTATCTGAATCTGACATGTGCATTGCGATGACCTCTTCAGTAAAGCCATACCATGAGCTTTACAATGTCATGACCCCAATGTTGGATACTGACGTACCCATGCTTAAAATTGTTCAGTTTTTGTGCCGCCTATCTTTAACCTTCCCTTTACCCAATACAGAGCGGAAACATACCGCTTCCATCACCAGACCTTTTTATTTAGTGAAATTTGGCCAACCTGCTCAGTTTCCACTAAGTTACCCATAGCTGCTTAACTTCTGCCCCAGAACTGTATATCAGCAAAAGCCTAATTATCAAACTGAGCCTAATTATTCTAATCACCCACAATCAAGTTACTAGCCAGGATCATATTACAATAATCAAAGATTCAGGCCTTACAGGGTTAATTTTTTGATTGCGGTTGCTATGGGCACCTGTCATGAGGTTATCTCGATCTTCAGGTCCATCACGTACAGCAGGAACAGTTTCATCAGAGAAAAGTAAGAGCAGAGTAGAGACTGGACTATCTACTTCTGCTATCACAAACCCAAACGTCCCACCTGAACCCATTGAAGTATATACAGCAGAAGACCCTCAGTAAGATGATGCGTTCCTACATCAGCAGACAGTTAGATGGGTGAATATTTTGAAGAGCGCAAGCTAAAGCTTCAGTGGAAGATGAATATCAGATGCAGCCCACGCCATACGCTTGTCAAATGTTTTACCAAGTTTCCACTGACAAGTTGGACCCATCCACAGATGCACCTTCCTTGCAAAGAGTAACCGTCGCTCTTATGGTCAACACTATCAATAAAGAATACCCCAAAGTTGGAGAGGGGATTGCAAGTATCCTTAGGAACAGAGATTTTTTAAATGTCCATGCGTTAACCAGTCAAGATATTTCATATTCAGAATGTACATACTTTAATATTGGTGTAGCCAAAACCTGAGTCTGCGCTACAATAGATATATGTGCTCCAGTTACATAGTTTCCACTAAGATGGTGGATAGGTTGACATTATAATATGACGTGGAACATCAAATAGTGTATGAAACCTCTGGAGCAGAAAACACAGTTTATGAGGGAAAATATAGCATGCTTCCATTGCAATTCAGGTTAATTGTCATTTTAGCCCTGGTAATAGTGTTACCAAATGATAATTACAACATGTTAATTAGTACCACTTCTATGCGACGCTACGTGCTGTCATTAATATGAAAGAGGAGACGTTTGAACTATTTTGACAGCGGATCCTAATTTACTTTACCTCCAGCGGAGTGCCTAAGGACTTGTGGCACATGGGTCATATCAACCTTGCCTATAGTGATGGGGTGATTACGGCGTGTTATCATCAATTAAAAAAGAGGACTGGGCCCTTCCCCAGCAGATATATGAATATAAGGGGCTGCCGCTCAGAGCAGCCATACCCATATCTATCCCCTCCGGTCACCAAGTGATAGTGAACACCAACTTGGAGGTAGAAGTGCCAAACAGACTCTATGGGGAAGTTATTGAACCATATCAGCAATCACAGCTTGAGCTTCATGTGGCTCCAGGCACTATACTCCCAGGCCATGAGGAGATCAAGGTTTTACTAGTCAACTTACAAAATGAACCACTACAGATCTGCCAACATCAAATCATAGCATATTTACAATTGACCCCTATTGAGGAGGTCCCTCAAGTTCATGAGTTTGGATCATTAGATAATTTGGTCTACTTGTTAACCACAGCCCATTGTAATGACTGTGGCACTGCGTGAGGATTTAATGGGGTTATTATAAGTAGCAAAGGATTGGACGATAGCTTTATCCAAAAAATATAAAGAGATTTTCAATTTTGATGATCGTGATTTAAGATGCGCTTGGGGGGTGGTTCATTGGTTGGACATTGAGGATCATCCTCTCATCAGTTCATGGCTGATAAACTAATTGAGGGCAGCTGAGGAAGTATTGACAGAGGAGATTGAAAAAATACTGGAGCAAGGGATGTATAAAACTTTTTAATAGTTCATGGCTTTACCCATACTAAATTGTAAAAAAGAAGGACTGTACCAACTGGGTAGTAATAGACTACCAGAAGCTCAACAGTATCACCAAGAAGGACTCATATCACTTGCCACAGATTGATGATGAACTGGATCAATTAGGTGGAGCTCATTACTTCTTGGCAATGGATTTGATATCAGGTTATTGGCAGGTTGAATTACCCACAGTGGAACAGGAGAAATGCGCCATTATCATATTTAAAGGGCTTTTTTAATCAAACCATATGCCACAAGGGCTATGTAATGCTTTGGATACATTTCAACGGGCCATGGACACCATTCTCAGTGACCTGAATCTGTCATGTGTCCTCATGTACCTTGACAATATCAATGTCTTTTCCCAAATGTTCTCTGAGCATTTTACCCATCTGGAAGATGTATTCCGCCAGCTTGCAGAGGCCAACATCAAGATCAAGCCTCAAAAATGTCTCTTCTTCAAAGACCAAATGGAGTACCTAGGGTTTGTAGTAGATGCGACCTGGATAAAGCCTAAAACAGCCAAGGTGGAGGCTATCTGAAAGATGACTACACCAAACAGTAAGTATGATGTACAAGTATTTCTTAGGGATGGTCAGCTATTACTACCACTTTATACCCAACTTTAGTTGTATTGAAGGTATGCTATTTGAGTTATTAAAGAAGAATGCCGCATTTAAATGGATGGAATGTCAACATTGCTCTTTTGATACACTTTGAATGATGTTACTTAGTGCACCAGTGTTGTGCTATTTAAACTTTGATAAAGAGTTATCATTCAAATGGATGCATCCCTTTCTGCTGTAGGGGCGATCCTATCTCAAAAAGACTATTAAGGGGAGAAGCACCCCATAGCATAATGCAGTCAGAGCCTAAAAGGTCATGAACGCAAATATACCATGACCAAGCAGAAGTGCTTAGCGGTGATCTACATACATAAGCAATTTTGGGTGTATTTGCATGGGGTGAAGTTTAAAGTAGTAATGGATAACGCTTCATTAAGCTGGTTGCAGAACCTTAAGGAGCCTGAAGGGCGCCTAGCCCGAAGGGCCCTCAAACTGCAGGATTATGACTTTAAGATCATCCATTGACCTGGAGTAAACCACCAGAACGCTGTTTGCTTGTTGAGGCTACCAACCATTGTAGTTATGGTGGATCTTAGTGACATAATGTACAATAAGATGCTCAGCGGAAGGTACAATGATGAACTGCCTCAAGTCATAAAGGCATTTAATGAAATGCAAACCAATATCTTCCAGCATAATGGGGAGCTGTACAAATGGATTGGAGACTCAACGGTGAACTTATCACGACCCTCAGCACAGGCTAGCATTATCATGAGCGCACATAAGGCAGTTAAACACGGGGTATGCAAAAGAATATGGAATTGTTGCACCCTCAGAATTATTGGGAAAGCATGAACTTTGACGTTTCTGAAACCATTTCCTTCTGCCACCAAGCCAAGTGGAAAAGCCGTTCTGCCAGAAGACTTCCTATTAGTTAGTAGAACTTAATTTTGCATGGAATACAGTTCCCCTTGATGTTGTTGGCTCTCTGCAAATGAGAGCTAGCTGTTCCAACTACATTCTGATGGTGATCAACCACTTGACCGGGTGGGTTGAAGCCAGGGCAATATGAGATATGGGGGCGGTCACAGTGGCCAAGTTTGTGATGAAATGTATAATTCAGTGACACAGATGTCCTCAGTTCATCCTTACTGACAACAGAACTAGCTTCATCTCTCACATTTTACCCAGGCTCAACAAATTGATGGCCATCCATAGAGTTCTAACAACCCCAAATCACCTTGAGCCCAATGGTATGGTCAAGCAATTTAGTGGAACTTTGGTAACATACTCAGGAAGTTGGTAATGGATCAACCTTTTGATTGGAAACTCTCCTTTCTACCGCCATTTTCGCATGTAACTTTAGCTACCATTCCAAAGGGAAGAGCCCCTTTCAACTGCTATATGGATGACACCCTGCTCTTCCAGCGCTGCTCTATGCATGCATAGAAGACACTGGTGAAATGGAACTCCAACATTATTTGACTAACCTAGATGACACATTAATCAAGCTGCAAACTGAAGCGTACTTGTTCAGCTTAGCAAAGAAGGTAAAGAATCAGGCTGTCAATAAGGTATGGCATAGCGGGCTATCTCAGTTCAAATATAGAGACATGGTTCTATTCCATGATCAACACAGGTTTGGGCGGAAGCACAAATTGGCCAACATCTAGATTGGTCTATTTGAAGTAATTGAGAAAACTGGTGTTGATGCCTATACTATCAAGGACCCCTTGAGTGGTCAAATTATTAACAAAGTGCATGCAAATTTCCTTTTAGTGTGTGGGATCCACCGACGGATGCCACAAATATCTTGTTTAAAGTGAGAAATTTACTTTTTAATAAAAGTATTGAATAGCGCTTTGTTAAAGTTTTTTAAGTTTTTTATTGTTTAAGCAGGGCCAACCCAAGAAAGGTCCTTTTCTCGACGCTAGTATTTTCTTTTTAAACTAGTTAAAATTTCTAGACCATGGGTATTTGAGGCAAAAGTATATAAAGCTGAGTCATCTAAATTAGGAAATATAGGCTTTCAGCCTATCAGATCGAAGATAAATATTTTGAGGCAAAACTGACCCATGTGGTAATGATTTGATGTATTGTATCCAATCACCAGCGAGTAAAATCTTCTCACCTCAGCAGTGGTCAGACTCATGTGGTTATGATTGGTTAATTTGCACCCTATCATTATTGAGTAAAATCTTCTCACCTTGGCGGTGGTCAGACTCATGTGGTAATGATTTGTTAATTTGCACCTTATCATCATTGAGTAATATCTTTTCACCTCAGAGGTGATCAAACCCATGTGGTAACAAACACCCCAAATTTAGCTGAGAAGTTGGAGTAATCCTAAATTAGTCATTACCTTTTTAAGCCATTTTTTGTTATAAACCAATTTTTCTGATAGTTAGGATTCCACCAAGAATCCGCCAAGGTCTTTTCGCCATGGTTACTCATATCGTTGATAACCACAATATTATTTGGAGATTGGGCAGGTGATGGACCAATCATGGTAGCAGATTTGGGGGCACTCATACCTCCAACATTCTTTTTCTTAAGTCAAGAAGGAGATTGTCTGACATAGTGTATAAATAAGAGCTTATCATCCAGTCAAGGGGGGGTAATGTAAAGATACTTATATGACTGGATGATAAGTTCTAAGCTGTTATAGCAGAATTGGCGAGAATTGGCCAACCTGAGTTGTATATAATATTGATGTAATTGCCTCGAAATAAGGCAATAGGATGATACCAAACCTCAAATATATATAGTAGATTGCCTCCAAATTAGGCGATGTCAACATATGACAAAGAATTGGGAAATCACCTCAAACTAAGGCGATTGTGAATTTAATGAGTAGTAGCCACTGCTAGAACCAATAAAGATAAGATGGAAAGGAATAGTCTAAGCAAAAAGGTTGGTATTGACTAAAGTCACTAATATATAAGTGAGATGAGAAGATTGAAACAAGAGAATTTTGTTAGTAGAAGAGAGCGAGCAGACCAAGGAGGATCTACTGAAAAAATTTATTTGAATAAAGAAGTGTCATTGGGGCAATTGCTCCATATTTATAAAAAGGTTTCTTACGTTGTTTTAGGGATAATGATCTTCACATCATCAGTCCTATTTCTCAGTGGGCTTAACCCTGTGCAAAAATCTCTTGACGTATCTCTGAGATTACACCAAATTTGTAACAAGTTGCTTTATAAATTGCTAAATAAAGGATTTCTATGTCCTGTTGAATTTTCTTAGCATCCATCCCTACTTTTTTGAATAAATAACACACAGCTGAACTGCTTAGATGCATAACTATAAATATAGAAGCTATTGGATCAAGATTTTAGCTTTTTGGTGTGGGTTTCAATTATACTATCTAATCATGACATGATTGGCGCTGTTAAGCCAAGGTTATTTATCCTGTTGCACCACACAAGGTTAAAGCAGTTCATATGCATCCAAAATATATAAATGAATGTTTTTTCCTATCTTCTTCATGCATTAATTTTGAACTATATAGGCCAATATCACCCCCTAATTCTGGGCAGAAAGTGCATCCAGGGCGATTGGGGATGCTTTGGCCTTGGACTAAAGAAAGATGTGTATTAGCAATTGGACCTTCCTTTCTAGTTTCAGATTCATCAATAACACATGAGCCTAATTCCAGAGCTTAGGATGAAGAAATTAATTACCTGAACTTCCCCTTTCAGGTTCAGCGGACTTTTTACAGTATGCCATTCTCTATGACATGCTGGATAGGATCACTTGCATATTCCCTCAACCTCTGGGCTCTTTAAATCAAAGTGAATAAATTAATTAATGAAAAGTTTGGGTTTCATTAGAGGTTTCAGTTCCTCCAGAGGTCAGAACGCTGACCACAAACCTTTAATAAGACAGTCTTTCCTCTATTAACTTTTTTATTTGATGCATGTTGGTAGAGTTTGAGGAGCTCTTTAACTTTAACACAGTCTTTTTTGAGAAGTCCCTCTACCATGTCATCTGCAAAAGCCTACAATGAACAAATAATTGAGTGGGGTGTTCAATTTTCAGATGTTTTACTCAGCCGCTCCAAAAATATGGATATTGAAAAATTAAAGAGATTTAGTGACTTTAAGTCAACTTACCAAGAGACCTGTCAAAATATAATTTTGTCTGTTAACCCATTATTACTGTTAACATTTCTTACTAGGACTGTATATAGAATGTGATCTATATTACAAATTTTGAATATCTTGACCATTATTATTTCTAATTATATGAAGAGCCATGCTACCTGGTCATAGGGTTTTTCCATGTCCAGAAACATAAGAAAGCATTTTAGTTCTAAAGAGTCCTTAGTATGTTTATATAATTACAATGCTGTCCCATATTGTTTAACACTTTATGAACCCATTTTGAGCTTTGTGGAGGGTCCTAGATTTATGAGAATCATCTGAATTAAAAGTCTTCTAAAAAGATCTTATAATCAGCGGTAAACAGAGCTATTATAAAGAGTTCTAAAGGTTATGGTAAACACCCTTCTTGTACAATAGCACAATCCAGGTCTCTGGGTCTTTAAGGATTTAATGGTAAGCACTAAGGAAATGAATAAATAAGCATGCCATTTCCATCATTATGTGGTCATCTATTATATAATGCATCTTCCATACATATTATTGGAGGTAAGTGATTTGCCTTTTAGAACCTCCTTGAGTTCCCATTAACTTCCTTAAAAGTGATTTTGGCGACAAAGTTTTTCTTGTTGTCATGGAAGGTACCACAAATATGGGGAGATAATTCCTCTCCCTTTGGAAGGAATCTTGCCAGTGTACAAACACCTTAATATGTACATCTTTGAGATCAATTAATGGACAAGAAATTTCACCCCTTTTGTTGATAAAGATGTCCCAAGAAACTTACTATTTAATCAGAATGACGTCATTTAAAGAAAGTTTATACCTGAGTATGAAGAAGCTTACAATATAAGGATGATGCCAACAACGTCAACAACAACTATTAAAGTCAACCCTTGATACCTTTTAGTGTCCCAAATAATCTACAATCTGCCAATAACAAATTTATAACTACGCTAGTTTACCCTGATGGAAGCAATTGAACCTTTGATCATAAATATCACCCAAAAAGGAAGTCAGCCAATTTTTGAGAGTTGATTAAAACTATGAAGTGAGGCGCATCAAAGTAGTTCCATCAATTGAACATGAGAATATCAGTATAATACTAAATCAGGAAATGAAGTAATTACCACAAGAGGTAATGCTGCCCAGACCCAGAAGCGGTATTGAGCAAGGGGCTTGTCAGATTCTGGTGGTTGACTCAAAATAAACCTTTGACAACCATCAGATTGGGCCGATTACCCTTTCAACGCTTGAGCTAACACCTATATTATTACCTCAAAGCCTATTGCAATTATATAATTTGAACCAAATATCTCAATGCCAATTTGATCAAGTATTTTATCAAAGCGCTCAGGCCAAATACGCTCACATATTATGGCTGATTCCCTATGCATCAAATCTTAACAATTGGTCCCAATTATTGGAAACACAATCAACTAACTTGTATACAAAATTGTTTTGACTGACTCAAAGTTAACGTTTAAAAATCACATGAACCATCAGATGAACAAAAAATGTAATCAGTTTTCTGCCCTAGGGCGAAATTCATATGTCAATCCACATAATCAGCATGATAGCCCTTGCACATGGACCACCCAAAAGGGAGTACCTAGTGCTATTGAGAGGCCTGCCAACATCCTGATTAGGGGTATGTCATCTACTTCAGTCAAGGAAAGAATTTCACAGAAGGTGTATTTTTTCAGCAGTATGACAAAACTTAAATCAGAAGATCCTAGGACAATTTTGCATGTTTTTATCGCAATTTTTGTACCTGAAATCCTCCCAATCTGAGAGAGTATTTTGCCACCAATAAACCTAAGAAAATTCTGAGTTATATCAGTTCAAGGGCTGAACTGAGGTGGTAAAATATTTGTTGAAATTTTGTACTTGAATGTGGCCAGAGATGCCCTAGAGGTATAAATACTAGCGCCTGGCCTAATAACTAATTATCTGATAAATAACTTATAATAAAAATTATATTTAATTCATCTCTTTCCTGGTTTTCTCATTGAATCCTTTCTTTGGAGAAAGTGTTGAAAAGCTGGATGCGCCTAATCCGCAGCTTTTATATCTACCTGGCTCAGAAGAAGTTAAAAACATGAAGGGAAAATTATGCCCAAAATCAGCTGGAAGAGTTGGGGCAATTATAATAGGCCCAGTGAGTTTTTTAACTGTTCAAATACCATAAACTACAGGAACTATAAAAGATCAATCTATGGAACTCTGTCCCAAATAGATGTGCTGGATAATAATACACAAGCGAGTGATCCTCAGATTTTCACAACTGGTGAACTCAAAACCAGTTACAATCTTTAAAAATGGATCCTCATAATCAATTCCTGGAAGAATCCGCCAGACGAGAAAGCAACAATGAGATGGAAACTAGCGACAAAGAAATTTCAGGTTATTTCAATACCAGCTGCCAAGGCTCTGAAGCGGGTACCTCCTACTCCCTGGATCTTGTCACAGTGGAGGGAGCTCATGCAGATACAACCAGCCTGATTAATCTTACATCTTTAAGTGTAAAAGCTATGCTGTAAACACTATATCAGGGTTTTAGGATTGGTACATCCCAAATTGATCCCTCCTTTGTCCTGTTCTACTACCTTAAGGATCATGCACTAAATATGGAGATATATATGAAGTACCGCGATGCAACCATGGCATCTCTTGCTAGACTCCTCACAGACATTCAAGCGACTAACGAAAACCTGGTTAATTTTGTTCAACCTTCAATGAAGCATACCCAGCGAATCATTGATAGACAAAATCTGGAAATCACAGAAATCTACCACGTGCAAGGGGAGGAACAATCTTCCTGAAATGCCCTACTGGACAAGCTAAATTCCAGTTTTGCTGAAGTCTGAAAGGCAATTGTTGATAATATGGGACTTGCCAATGAAGCTCATGGGAGATTAAACACCCTCAAGGAGCTTCTGACCAAAGGAGTCCCAAAGATAGCCGCAGAAGTTCTGGCCCACCATGGGCTATCAAAAGAATGGGTACAAACCATGAATAACTGCTGTCAAAAACTGGAAAGCCATACAGAATACCTATTGTCCCAATCAGAACAACTTACCATACATGCCACTTCAGCACAAAGAAATCACCTGGAGTTAAATGTAAAAGTTGATAACTTTGAAGAGTATATTTGGGCCATGCCGGATACTATCAACAAGAACTTTGAGGACCTTGCAGCAAAACCAGCCGTCCCAAATAGGGATGAGGAGAATGCCCAGATCAAAGAGGAATTTTCTAAACTTTGGACTGTGGTGTCAAGATTGCAGGCTAGAAATACTAAAATTACTTAGGAAAATTGGGAACTCAGAATGCAACTTTCAACTGCAAACTCCCAAGGAGACAGTATGGATACAGTTTTAAAAAGCATAACAACCAATCAAGCTTTATTCAAAGAAGAGTACGAAAACCATAAAAAAGAACTCAAATCCCTCAAAAAGCAAGGCTGCTAGTGATTGCCCAACTTTGAAAAAAAAGAAATAGGAAAAAGCTCCACTTTTTTGGCAAAAAAAACCTGGAAAAGTAACTAAGGGCTAAATTCAGGCGTCAAAATTCAGTAATTTGGAGCAATATCATGAAATTGAATCATCTAAAGTTGGCATCAATTCAGAAACTGATATTTTGAACATCCCTTCTATGCCTAGAGTCCTAGCATCAATCCTGACTCCAGATACTTCCCAACAAGAAAGAGGGCTGATTATGGGCGATGATACACCAAGACGTTCAAGAAAAAGTACAACCCCTATGCCTAAAACAGGACGAGATGGCTTTAAACCATTGAATTTACCAAAGTTCAATAAGGATGAAAACGTTCACTCTTTCCTCAAGTTCTTTAAAAAGCAATGAGAGGAGCATCAGACCATGCAAAAGGATCGGCACAGATTATCTCACTTGATGCCCATAGCTGTGACCTCTTTATGCCCTATTTGAACGACGATTGGTCCTATATAGATGCCAAAATTGCAATTTCAAAACAGTTTGGAGGGCCTGAGAAATTAGAAACCCGAAAAAGAGAGCTTCTTAATATTGAATTTAAACAGAATGAGACTATTAAGACTTTGCGGATAGATTCTTCCATGAGGCACAAGTTCTGCGTGGGTGCAATGCAACAGATAAGTTTGACGCCAAGATTGCAATGGAGCACGCAATTATGCCCTTCTGTGAACTGCACAATGTCATGCTGCCTGCATTCAATGGAAGCTTGGAAATCCAAGAGCTTAATATTTACTTGAGAAGCTGTTCCCATAATTTCAATACTCCTAATCAGGCCAAAGATCAGCAAAAATCCCAATTTTTGGGCCCAAAAAGCAACACTATGTCTGACCAGGAGAAAAATTTCCAAAAAATGAACAAAAAATTCGAGCAAAAACAGCAAACAGGGCCGATTACATGCCACAACTGTGGTCAAAATGAGAATTTTGCTAGACAATGCTACAGACGATCCAACAAAAAACCTGGGGTCAACTTTGCTCTAGAAATCAACAGTGACAGTGAGGTGGGAAAGGAGCAGGTGGAGTAGAGGCAGAATGATCTAACTCCACCATTTTCAAACCATTCCACCTGACCCTGATAAGCTCTTTAGGGCTGAAGATGTTGCTAAAAATAACCTACACCATATCATGACTAATGATCTCATGATAGTCACCACTTGGGCTACAGAAAAAGCAACTAAACCCTTGATAATAAATTACCAAAGAAGCATGAGCAGAAGTATCAAAACCTTACGCAAAGCAGATTATTGATCAGGGTTTAAACTTCCAACCCAGATGTTTGAACAACCCACCTAAGCTTAATGACGTTCAAGTAGCTTTTTACATGAAGACCTTAGCAGATAACTTCCCAGATATTTTCTCAAGCCTGAAATCACACCTGGAATTGGGCAGCAATCACAGAATTCATACAATAAATATCTCTGAAAACTACTCTGAATGTACTTATGTGGACATAGGGTAAACAAGGTGCGAGTTTGGGTCATTGTTGATAGTGGTGCTCCTATCAATATAGTAAGCACAAAATTGGTTAAAAACTGAAAATTGCTCCCGATGTTGCCCACTATCAGGAATATGGAACATCTGGAGCGCATACAACTAAATTGCTGGGCGCATACAGTACCCTACCACTCAGATTTGGATCCATTGTAGTAACAGTACCTACTATAGTGTTGCTAAATATGAACTATGATATCCTAATTTGGACTTATTTCCTAAGAAGATATGGAGTTGAAACCAATCATAAGGACGATACTCTCACCATTCTTGTCCAGGCTATTCCACTTTACTATAACCATGATGAGGCAGCTGAGAAAAAGAAACCCAACCTATTCATAAATATGGTCTACAAAAATTTAGTCATCCCAATTGAGTATTTCAAAGCACGGTAAAAGATAAAACCACTACCCACAAAAATTAAAAAGTCAAATGGCATTTCACTTTGATCAAATAAGACCATCACTAAACCATCCAGAGAATAAGTAATCATCCTGACATGACTAACAATTAATATCCTGGAAGGACTTTATGGTGAAGTATATCAACCATGGTCTAAATCTAGATTTGAACCAAACATTGCCCCTGGTATTATCATTCTGGGCCATGGAGAAATACATATCTTATGTGCAAACCTGCAAAATTGGGCCATCTCCATCAAGCGACATCAAACAATCGCTTTCTAGAGTGATCTCTACCTCAGAAATTCACTCATTCCATGAGTTTGAAACTTTTGTCAAATTAGGGCTCCCTGATAAGGACCTACTAAGCATAAATAATGTTGTCCCTATGGCTGATTTAAGCAACCTGACCAACTCCAAGAAAGGCCAAGCTCAGGAGTTATTCTCTAAATACCAGGAAATATTCACACAAAATGATTTCGACTTGGGATGTGCTAATGGTGTCACCCACAAAATTGATACTGGGGATCATAAACATATTCAATTAAGCCTGATTAGATGCTTGAAATCATCAGAAAAAGAAGTATCCAAGGAGATTAAGGAACTCCTTGATTGTGGCATGTTGTTCCTTCAAAAAGTCCATGGGCAGCACCAATTTTAATAGTGAAGAAAAAGGATGGAAGCAACTGAGTAGTCATTGATTATCAGAAGTTGAACAATATCACAAAGAAGGACTCATACCCACTGCCACGAATTTTAGACGCCTTGGATAGGCTAGGGGGCACAAAGTTCTTCTCAGCAATGGACCTTATCAGTGGATATTGGCAAATAGATCTTCCTGAAGAGGAGCATGAGAAATGTGCAATTATAACCCAAGAGGGCCTATTCCAGCCAATGAGAATGCCATAAGTGCTCTGCAATGCCCCAGCTACATTACAATGGGCAATGGACACAATCCTGGGAGATTTGAAATTGTCATGTCTACTAGTGTACCTTGATGATATCAACGTTTTCAGCTGCACTTTTGATGACCACCTTGAACACTTAGCGGAGGTTTTCAGAAGGCTAGTTGCTGCAAACTTAAAAATCAAGCCCAGAAAATGTCAGTTTTATCAAAGACCAACTGGAATACCTCAGATTTGTGATTGATAAAGTGAGCCTTCAGCCCCAACCCTTTAAGCTGGATGCCATCTCCAAAATGAAATGGCCCAAATCCAAGCATGATATTCAAGTATTCCTAAGAATGATTGGGTACTATCACTGATTTATCACCAATCTTGCACAACTTGGAGAGCCGCTTTTCTTTCTGCTTAAAGATAAGGTCCCATTTGACTGGACTCCAGCTTGCCAGGATGCATTTGGCCAACTCTGATCATCCCTATTAAGCGCGCCTGTTCTTCAATACCTAGACTTTGATCACAAATTTATCATCCAAACTGATGCATCCCAAACAGCAGTGGGGGCTGTATTATCCCAAGTTGGAGAAGACGGTGAAGAACATCCAGTTTCCTTCACTAGTCTGACCTTAAACGTTCATGAAAGGAATTACACAATGACGGAATGATAATGCTTAGCCATTATATTTGCTTGCAAGAAATTCTGGGTAAACCTTCATGGCACTCATTTCAAAGTTGTTACCAATCATGCTTCCCTAAGATGTTTAAACAACTTAAGAGAACCTGAGGGCTGATTGGCCTGCTGGGCATTAAAGCTTCAAGCTTACAACTATACCATCGAGCATCAAGCTGGGGCAAAACAACAAAACTCTGACTATCTATCCCAACTACCCACCATCAAAACAGTTAGTTGGGCCGCCAATGAGTTGTTTATGAAAATGATCAGCGGAGAGTATCAAGATGAGCCTGAATTCATCCAAAAAATATTATTAGAACTACAAAAATACAACCATCAAAAACAGGAGGCTTTACAAGATTGTTGAGGACAAAAAGTATATTTTCCCAAGACTATCAGCCCAAACAGGCCTAATAATGGCAGCACATATGGCCATAGGGCATGGAGGATTCAAGAAGATGATAGAGCATCTGAAGCAATTCTACTACTGGGAGTCAATGCATTTTGACATCCAAGAAACGGTAGAATGCTGTGCAGAGTGCCAAGGCAAAAAACTGTTCCAAAAAAGCACATTTTATCAGCTTTTCTGGCCCAACTTTGCCTGGCACACTGTATCTATCAGCGTTGTTGGCCCACTTCCAACAAGCAATATGAAGGCCAAGTACATAATTGTAGACATTGACCACTTGACCAAATGGGTTGAGGCCAAGGCCATTTGGAAAGCTGGAGCAGCAATCACCACCAAGTTTGTCCTTGAAAACATCATCCACAAACATTGACGTCCCCAGGTTATTCTGACCAATAACAGAACCAACTTTACCACCATTGTCCTTGCCAAGCTCAAACAACTAATGAGAGTACGAGGTGTGCTTTCTTACCCCTATCATCCCAAAACTAATGGGACTGTTGAGCGCGCAAATGGGACGTTGGTGAACATTATCTGGAAATTAATTTCAGCCAAACCATCCAAATGGAGTACTTATCTAAATTTGGCAGTATTTGCCTACAATATCTCCTACCATTCATCAATCAGGATGTCTCCATTTCAAGTATTATATGGTAGACACCCGGCCCTACTAATGCTGCTATTTCAGCCCTAGATGATACCAGAGAAAACACTTACCCTCATTACGTTGAGAAGCTTGCAGATGCTTTAATCAAACAACAAGCTCAAGCCTTTGACAACAGCTTTGCCAAGAAAAAGGCCCAACATCAAAAGGACTTAGAGAATCGCTACACACTGGCCAAATTCAAAGTTAATGATGAGATTCTATTTTGCAACACCCACAGATTGGGCCCAATTGCAAAAGTTAGATCACATCTGGGTCAGGCCATATGAAGTGATTGAGAAAACGTCTAAGTTTATATACACAATCAAGGATATTAGGACCAGTCATATATACAACCAAGTCCATGCAAAATTCTTAGGAAGGTTTAATAAACGGGCCAATTGAGAAAAGAAAAAATTAAAAAAGACATCAAAACACAAAAACAAAACCAAAAAACAAAAACAAAAACAAAAAATACTTATATAATAGTTTTATTATAATTAATATTTTAGTTTGCACTTGAGGTTGAGGAGAGGCTCCAACTTCAGACTTGATGGGCATTAAGGCCGAAATTAAAAATAAGAGGATAATACTTTAGGCTCATTGGACATTCAGGCCAAAGTTACTAAATAGAAAACCCAACTACATGCTCATCAGGCGTTTGGGCTAATGATAATAGACCAACATAGGCTAATTGGGAATCTTAGGGCTTATGTTCGAGTCAAGAGGGGGGAAATGTCAGATTCTAATGGTTGACTCAAAAATAAACCTTTGATAACCATTAGATTGGGCTGATGACCCTTTCAAAGCTTGAGCTAACACCTATATTCTAACCTCAAAGCCTATTGAAATTATATAATTTGGGCCAAATATATAAATGTCAATTTAATCAAGTAATTTACCAAAGCGCTCAGGCTGAATAAGCTCACATATTTTGGCCAATTTTCTATGCATCAAATCTCAGCAATTTGTCTTGATTATCAGGAACACAATCAACAAACTTATATACAAAATCGTTTGGGATTAACCCAAAGTTAACGTTTAAAAATCCCATGGACCATCAGATGAAAAAAAAATGTAATCAATTTTCCGCCCTAGGGCGAAATTCATATGTCAATCCACATAATCAGCATGATAGCCCTTGCACATGGACCACCCAAAAGGGAGTACCTAGTGCTATTGAGAGGCCTGCCAACATCCTGATTAGGGGTATGTCATCTACTTCAGTCAAGGAAAGAATTTTACAGAAGGTGTATTTTTTCAGCAGTATGACAAAACTTAAATCAAGAATATCCTAGGACAATTTTGCATACCTTTATCATAAATTTTTGTACCTGAAATCCTCCCAAAATTTAAGAGTATTTTGCCGCTAGTAACCCAAGTAAAGGTTTCATTCATATCAGTTCAAGGGCCTAACTGAGGTGGTAAATATATGTTAAAAATTCTGTACTCAAATGTGGCCAGGAAATTCCCTAAAGTATAAATACTGGCGCCTGGCCTAATGACTAGTTATCTAATATGTAACTTTTAAAAAGTTATTTTTATTTCATCTCTTTCTTGGTTTTCTCATTAAATCCTTTCTTTGGAGAAAGTGTTAAAAAGCTGGATGCTCCTAATCCACAGCTTGTATATCTACCTGGCTTGGAAGAAGTTCCTGAACATAAAGGGAAAATTACGCCCAAAATCATCCAGAGGAGTTGGTTCAATTATAATAGGCCTAGTGAATTTTTAAAGGGTCTAAATATCATAAACTACAGGCACTATTGAGGACCAATGTACGGAACTTCATCCTGAATAGATGTGTAGGATAATAATAAACAAGCAAGCGATCCTCAGATTTTCACAGGGCTGCTTAATATTTGGTTTAGGGATGTCCAACACAAAATGGAGCTCAAAGATTGAAACATTGAGCAATTTGAATGCTGCCACCAAAGTGGAAATCAAGAAGAGACTTAATGAGGGTTTAATAAACACCTAAAATATTGCTAAACTCCACTCCCAATTATTTCCTATTATTGGTTTTTTCATATTTTTATCTGCAACAGAATTATGAAAAATACTTCATTTATGTTCTGATAATCTTTTTACCACATAATCTTAATTTTCTCATCTTCCACTTAATGTCTATTAAGTGAAGAGATCGCCAGTAACCAGTCTGGGATCTATTGAAGAAGACACTCATTTAATGAACCTTAGGTTACTGAGTACACCAAAAAAAGAGGTTGGGTGAGATTCCATTGATTCTTGTTTTAGACTAAAATATTGAAGCATACATAACAGTGTCAACCAGAATACTTCCAGAAGGGCGATTAACAATTCCAATGAGCAAGTTATGCTACATTGTTTAGCATCAGAAGAGGATTTCCATAGTGTGAACAATAATTTCACTTCAAAAGGTCTCCTAGTGTCTAATCTGTGTGAACAGAACCCTTTTACATAAAGTCAGCTCCCCAAGTTTTGCAAGTTATGGCCAACAAACTGAATGTGGTGCTCACCACAGGATCGACACCATCAAACCAGAATGAATAATATGAGACTTCTCAAGGACAGTTTGATGATGAAGATATGGAGGCATACCACAGTGAAAATTCCTATGAACTCCTGGTGAGAGAGAGAAATCATCCTTTCAAGTCTTTAAACACTTGAAATAGAAGCTACAGATTTTCAAAGCCAACTTGAGCGTTTCAAGGAGACCTCTAGGAGATCATGCATTTCTTCCATAACTATTTTGACTTGACCTTCCGCTGTGAAGAAGATTGAGTTTACTATTAAAGAGATGGAAGATAGAATGTTATTCCTTGAAAAGGAGAACAGCGTGACATATACACCTTAAATGAATATGGAGAGAATTTATAACGGCACAATCTTATGCTGTACATCATGGACATGAATTTAGATGAGTTAAAGGCTCAACTGCATATAGTACTTGACCCTACCTCATCTTGACTAGCTACTTGGTTAATGTCATAAACGTGCTGTTAATAATAAGACTGCCCTGGAACTCAGTGTAAGTGACCACCTAGAACACCATCCAGAATATCTCTGATACAGCCATCCATATTGTGGTATAAAACAGTAGTAAGTCAGACACAAGCACCAGCCAGAGATTTCAATACAGGCAATCATTATTACTAAATTTCCGGCGGACTGAATAAACACAAATAAAATTTGATTTTTAAGGAATTTTTTATTAGAAACTAAAGGGTGTAAAGAGATAATGGAGCACCAAAGGAAAATGTTGAGGTCACTAGCTTATAAGCTCACAAAAGATTGGGGATTGGAAATAAATGCATTTGTCATCAAACCTTTTTGCTTTGACTATGAATTATTAATACCTTTTAATCTTTAGAATGCCAGATAAATCTCAGCCTGTCCAGACAAATTATGCTTAAATATTGCCACCAAACTTCACCTCCCAATGAGATTTTTCTTGATGGATCAACAATTTTTTTCTGGTAGACAATTGGGTGCATTCATGTCCAGAACACATATGGATGGTCCCATTGAGTAGGGAAGGGATTTATTGTGCCAGTATCTATCAGAGACAGGCTTAAGGTTGCCAGCAATGAAGGAAAACAGAGATAGGGGATTTTCAAGCCTGAAACTAATTTTACTCAGTTTAATTTCGCTGGCTATCAATTTATTCCTATAAGTGAAACTCAAACTGCCAGAGAAAACCTCTTGAGGGTAGAATCACTGCTAACCTCTGCTGCTGATGGCCCCTGGACGCCACCACTTCCCCACGCCCCAAATTTTATGGAACAACTCATGGGTAGTTGGCATGGGGTATGATGCAATCTTCAAGGGATGTCATCACCCACCTCACATCTAACATCTGGGCTAAGTCGCCCAAGGTGATGAGAGGGATGGCCACCAGCTTCCTTTCCTTCATAGTATTAAATGAAAGTTCATCCTGATTAAGTCTCAGGGGTTGCTCCCCAAGCCTTACATTACCCTTCCCTAATAAAAAGTGGGAGCACCTCTACTTGGAACTTGGGCAAGCACAACATTTTTGTGCGACTTTGGGAGATTGATTGTCAAGATGGAGGCAACCTAATGGGGAGGATGGGGAGCATCTAGGTGTGCAACATGAAAAGCCTCTACCAACTCATGGCAGTTTTAACAATCATGGGCACTAACCCAGCTGTTATAATATAAAGGGGTTCTATCTTCCAAGCCCCCCAAAAATTGCACTGAGTGATGTGATTGATGGGACTCAAATTGGCCTTCATCTCCTCCTCCACTGAATCCTTTGATCACCACAGGCTCAGGATCAGCGGGCAGTATGCCCTTAAATGGTGACAACTGGGAAGCATGGAAGATGGGGTGCTGTTTCCAATGAGCGGTTAGCCAACTGAAAGGGCATTTGCTCAAATCCTCCTTGATCATTTGAGGGCCTGAGCACTTGCTTGTGAACTTCTATGAGGGAACCTTCAAAAGCAGGTTGTGTACATCAAACATGACCAATGAATCTACCTTTATCTCATGAGTGGGGAGGCATTTCTGATCCGCATCCCACTTGTAATTGCTAATGACTTTGATCAGGTGCTACCTGATTAGAGATTGGGCGCTCTGGATTTATTGCTCATGGCCTGCCGCAGCAGGGACTTCTGGGTAAAGGCATGAGCAAAGGGAAAACAGGGATTTTAACTTAATGTGGTTTTATAGGATAAAACCCAGTAGATACATGGGAGGCATTGTTGTATATGAATTATGCAATGGAAGATCACCCAGCCAGGTATCCTGTGTGGCAGTGGTGTAATACCTGATACTGTTTGAGAATCTGGTTGACCTGCTCTATTTTCCCATAAGATTTAGGATAGTATGTGGTGGATTGCACGGCTTGATCTTCAGGATATCCAGGAGGGCCGTCCAAAAACGCGCCATAAACTGAGGCCCTTCATCACTAACAGTTTCTGAGGCAAACTAAACACTAAAAGATATGTCACACAAAGAGCTGGGCTGTTTCCTTGGAGGAGTATAGCAGATGAAAAGGTTATATACAGTGAAAACTTGGCAAAGTGGTCTAAAAACCATAGTTGAATTAAACCCTTTGGAGCTGGAAATCTCAAAAATGAAGTCAATGGATACCAAGGTCCTCAGAACCTCAGCTGCTGAAGAGGATGGAGAAGGCCATTTGACCCTATTATACATTCTCTCGCATGATCGTTATGTAACTAGTAATCCCTGCTGAGATATCTTTGGAGATCCCTAGCATTTTCTACATCTGCTTCACCAGGTCAAAGAATCTTTATTACCCAGATGATTCACCGCTGGAGGGACATGATGAGCTCAAATCACCCTATTGCAAAGCTGGAGTGGAACCCAAACTTGACATTTAACAAAACTGTTCCCTCTGCCAACTAATAATGAGTATACTGATGCTATGGAAGCACCTAGTGTTTACCAGCTCCAACCCTTCCATGAAGTCCGTTTGAAACACTAATACCCGAGAAACTAACAGCACCTCCAGACACAGCTCAAACACTGGAATCACAAGAGGAGAAATGAAAAGATTCTTATCCAGTGGAGTTACCTTAATGATCTCTTTTCCTTCCCCATCCGTTGGACTCAAAGAAGGGTTTTGACTCAACAAATTGGGGAGGGCATTCAAGCAACCCTTGATGAATTCATAATTAAAATAAAACTGCAGAGGTCATGGTATGTCTGGGGCTAGCAATGATCCAGCTTCTGCAATTTTTTAAAATACATTAAGGTCTGATCTTCTGTCTGAACGGTCACTTAAAGTCACTCTCCCTAAAGGAAGTAATTCCAATGCTTAAGCAACAATGCTATGGCATCCAATTCCTTATGGTAAAAGGCTCAAAACTTCTTGGATGATTTGCAATAAAATTATTTA